>PVJX010003545.1:0-106877 GCA_004027295.1 Dolichotis patagonum | reverse complement strand
CCAACGGAATTTCTACAATATAAAAACAAGTGCTAAGTGGTACCTGGAGTGCCTGGTAAGTACATAGCACAGTAGTGTCATCAAATAAAAAATATGCAGTTCTACCTGAATACAGGTTTCTAAGACCAAGACTGTACATTTTTACTTACATTGCTTCATAATTGTATTTTGTTTTACAGTTCACTTTTCCCTGTTCTTACTAGCTTATTGATAAACTTTTAAGAGCCAAATTTTTAAATACAGCCACTATTCTTATCTATTTTTTATAAATTAAATATGTTCAGTTACTTAATAGCTTCCTCAAAATACACTGAACATATGATCCAAAGTGCTTCTTCTGATATACGTACACACTACAGTGAAACAGATTTGGCAGTGAGAGACTTTTTGTTTTTATGACAGGATTGTGGAGCTCTGTTTATTTTTGGAGGGTTCTTTTTAAGGAATGCAATTGATTTATTTTAGGAACATGATTAGTTTATCAGTAATATTTAACCAACCGTAGCATCAAGATGAGCATAGAATAGGAACTACTATATAACATGATGAGTCACACTGCATACCCAGTTGGCATGACTTGGCAAACAGTATTTTACAAGATAGTGTGGCAGCTTGTGATTGTCTCGGATGCAACACGCCCACTCTCTGTGAGTGCTGTAGGTGTGGCACGTAAACCCTGCTAGCTGCCATCATCCATTTTCCTAAACCCTGGCAACTGGCAGATATCCCGTGAGTAGCACAGTTGGAGAGTGGAAGGTTATGAATAGGAGACAGCAGGAAAAAAAAGTGCAGGTAAAAAGGAATCAACCTTCATAGCATACTAACCATTCAAGGAGCTTGAAAAGACTATGCATATTGGAAGCTTCTAGCAAGATACAGAGCTACACACTATAGACAAGCACAAAACAACTTACAAAAAAAGGGACGTGTGAACATGAAATACATCCCAAAGAGGCATTTTAATGAGGGAGGCATTTATACTCTGAACTCAGAGATCTACATAGTCATATCTTGTGGCATACCACCCTCAAGATTCCCTTAGGACTTAATGAAAAATTGGTAGATGTACAGCCATGTACACAGCTATTTCTCACTTACCTGGGATAAGTCAACATCTTAGTAACTAAAAGGGTAAGTGCAGAAACTGATCCTGCTGTTTCAAAAACGAAGCACTTGTAAGCATTTTCAGGAAAGTAACTAAAAATTGTAAGTGCACTTATCTGAGTGTTCTCATAGTTCTTATAACTGGGAAGGGGATTTTTGCTTTTTGTGATTGCCTATAAATGTGTTATGTAGCATATAACACCAAGGAATTAGTCACTGCTCTGACTCATAATAAAAAGCAGGGGCTGATATGAATTCACCAAATAGGTGAGGATTGACATGACAGGGATATGAAACATGCATATAATAATTCTGCAGTTTTTATCTTTACTTCCCACAGATAAATTTCGTATAATTTCTTTGTAGCTCCATGAGTCACCGAGTAACTCATTACAATAATATAATCGATATATTATTGAGACAGAAATATCCTGGCAATATGGCAAGACTCTAGAAACGCCAGTTTCTAAATTAATGTCAAAGTCTTACACGTGTCACAAATGGCTAACAAAGGGACGCCAAATCATCCCTGTTGCTGAGATAATTGTTCTGCTTTGAAATTTCTTAAGATCTACTGTGTTGGTTCCCAGGTCAAAACCATCTCTCGCTCTTTTTCTCATCCTTCAATCATAATGGAGAATTAGAAAAACTGTTTCACAATGAGATAACTGAAGTTATTTCAATGTCGCTTTTAAAAAAAAATTCTACTTAGTTGGTTTTGTTAGGAAAATTTTTGATTTGCTTACTGTTTTATTATAGAAATCTTGCATATCTATGGATCTTTGATAACCTTCAATAAAGGATGAAGTGCTCCTATTAAGAATCTGGGGATTTAGCTCAGTGGCGTAAGTGCCTGCTTGGCAAGTACAAGGTTGTGAGTTCAACTCCTGGTACCAAAAAAAAAAAAAAAAAAGAAAGAAAGAAACTGTGGGAGAGCTGGGTGTAGTGGGAGGTACACACCTGTAATCCCAGTACTCTGGGAGTCTGAGACAGCAAATTCATTCCTGGCCTGGGAAACTTAACTCGGTAAGACCTTGTTGTCAAGGAAAAAAACAAAACTGTTTTAAGGATACAGCACAGTATGAAGGCCTTGGGCTCAACCTCCAGTACCACACATAAAAAACTAAAACATTATATAGCATCCCATTAATATGTAAACTTTTGTATATCTGTATGTATTATTGAAAATATATTTAATAAGAAAATAGAACCTATGAGAAAGGCTTTATATTTGCAACTGTCTATTCTGGGTCTCCTCCAGTAGACTGTAAGCACCTAAAAGTATTTAGTACAGTGTCTTAGACGTAACTGAAGCTACATAAACATTTAAAAGTTATTGAGGGGGAATCCATAGATTACCTTATGGATGTTCGTGGAAAAGTCTTTCAGAATAACGAAATGTCAGAGTCATTGTTTTATTTCTAGGTTTCTGCCAGACAGTTCAGTAAAACATTAACAACAAAAACCAGTAATGGTGATGTTTAAAAGTTTAAAATCTTTCACTGTTCACAGAGCAAATAATTGCACTATTTGCATATGTGGTGCAGTTTTTATTCCCTTCTTTGCACCAACCACAGTTTTGGGGATGTACAATTTTTAGATGTTGATTCATTCATGCTCATTTCGTACATTCCTTTGAATGTAAGATTTATTTTACCTTAGTTTTTTAAAGTTTCAGTTTTATATCTTCCCAAAGAGGAAAGAGAGATACAAATGTAACAGCAGGCCACAACCCTACGTTTTACATTAATGATGTATTTTTAATGCTTATGTACATCTGCTTAGAATTTCTAATGAGAAAACATAAGTATTTGTGTGAGGACAGAAACTAAGCAACTCAAGATAGAGAAATACTATTCAAAATAAAAAGAAGTTCCTTAGTTATAAGAAATGCAAGTGCAGGGAAGGTTTAGAATTAACTGGCCCCTAAAAGTGGAACTACAGAATGAACCTGCAATGTGTGTATAAATGTCCTCCTTGGGATGTGGGATTCACTTAAGGATTTCTCCGAATGGAAATGAACTTGTTATGAGACACTGAGTCCCTGAAGGAAGAAAGCAATAGAAACAGACTTGATTTCTATCATTTCCTGTGGTTAAGTTGAATCTGACAATTGACTGTCTTCTGGACAAGGACAAATTTTAAGCTACGAAAATAAACATAGCTCAATTTTCCTGTCTTCCTTTTATCCTAGATGGCGCCTTACCAGGAAGATTTCAGTGTGTGAGCTCAGTTTCACTGAATCATCCAAGATTACCACACATTTCTCGAGGTTAAAAAAAAAAGACACAAAAATTCCACTGTTAATTTCCTGTATTAGTTTTGGTAAATCTTTTAATTGCTTGGGATTTATGAAGAGCTGGTCACAAACCCACACTCACCCCAGCTTGCAGAGAGGAACCAGAAGCTATGTGGTCTTTATGGATGGATGGTGTCTTGCTTCTTTTCCTAGACTGTATGTTCATTGTTTTACACGTCTTCACTACCTGGCATGTTTTCGTCATCTTGCAGTGCAGTGGCAATGCAGCATAGTACTTAAGAGATTCGCATTTGGAGCCAAACAAACCTGGCTTGGAACATGAGTTCATAAAGCCAGTGCTTTTCCAGGAAGTAGTCATGAAGAAGTTGTGACCATATCTGAATCTCAATTTCCCACCCTCACCTGTTACCTGTCATCTTACAAAACGTTGCATAATCAAATGCAGTAAGACCTCTAAGTGATCAACAGTGTCTGCTACATAGGTAACATTTAAGGTATTCAGTGAGTATAATTTTATCATTATTATCTCCTGGCACACAAGAGGTACCTGATGTCATTATAAAATGAATAGAAAAATGTACCTATTACGCATGAAACTGGAATACTTCCCTCTGTATACCGACTGATCCTTCTTTATATTGTACATGTAATAGGCAGCGCTCTAAAAGATTACTGAATTTAATTCTAACTCAAATTCACTATCTTTGTAGGCAGGTGAAAGGGAGGAGCTTTCCATATTTATGGTTTGCACCAGCTATATATATTATTTTTCTTAGTTTTATCTTTTTTTTTTTAAACACAAATGACTTGAGCTGTTTTAATGTAGAGCTGTATTATGGAGGTAGTAACCTATTTTATGACTTTTCCACTAATATAATATCTTAGAATTGCTACTGCTGGGATTCCCAGTCTGAAAAATTTATATAAAGAAAAATGTGGACAGAGATAATTCTAGTCTAGTTGTTTCAGTCTTGTACTGAGAGTGCCAGTTATATTAACTATCTTCAAGAAAACACAGTGATATTCAAATGGCAAATTTAATCTGAGCTTAGACACATGAAAAATTGTGCAGTTCTATAAAACAGAAATGACTTTGGGGCCACAGTGAAATTATTTGAAGAGTCACCTGAAGTTGAACAATTTTTAACTTTTATATAAGCAGAATTTGAAGTAGGAGTGAACTCTATAGGACACTAAATCTCAGAAAATGATTGTGTAGCTCTTTGTATTTCTTTCCTAATGGATCTATAGCAGTTTTTGAATATGACCGTTCAGGAATAACTGTAATACATGTTCACCTTCAAGACTTTATGAAAGTGTTTCACATTAAATCTTAGAAAATTATATCAAATCAAGGTCATGAATTTTTCAGGCTATATTTGGGTTAACATAATCTCTTCCTATAAATCCAAAAAATTTGGGCTAATATTAACAGAAATGAATATAACAAGGTCAATATAAACCCCAGTTTCCCCTTCTTGCCCCTTCTTCCATGGTCCTTGCTTCTAATTGCTCTGAGTGGAGGTAGTATGTCTGTGATGGTTATTGTTTTGAAATATCTAACACACAGGTTTTTCACCGAAGGAACAGTAACGATCTGGACCTAGTAACATCACATATACAGGAATGAGTTGTATGTCTTTTTCACAACCTAGAAATTCTAATCGTGGACTAGGGGTTCTCAAAGTATAGTCCCTGGTGGAACAGCCACAACATCACAGGGCAATCTGACATGCAAATTCTAGAACTCAACAGGAGTTTCTACTTAGCCAAGAATTCAAGGCCTAGAGACCAACTTAATCAGAAATTCAGTGCAGGAGTAGGGACTGGACATCTGTAATTTAATGTCTTTTTGGAGATGCTAAGGCTTGAGAACCACCAGTAAGTTCAGACTTAGAGCTTAGTGATCCAGGTATCTATATATTTGCATGTACAAACCCTGTGTTTCTAGAGTCACTGTTTTTCTATTTGCCAAATTCTTATGTTTTAACATCTGTTGCTATTTTGCTTTGTTTTGTTGTTCATGAATGGCAGCCTATTTCTCTCAATTGTATAGAAACATTGCACTTTTATTAGGAGAACCCAAGATGAACGGAAGATACTCATTTTAAAGATCACCTCCATCTATGTTTCTTTGAGTCTGAACTCAAAGAGAGTTTAAATTCCAAACTTACTCTCACAGGCTATGCACTCTGGTATATATAAGATATTTTTAAAAATTCACTTAAGCGTCTTCCAACAAAAAGGTCTCAATAAAACAAATGCAGTCCCTGGAGAATTTGTAAGTATTTCACAATAAATTAAAAGGTATTATGAGGGATGGCTTACAAGATCACTGTGACTTCAATATTAGTTACCAAATCCACCAGAAATGTAGTAGTCAGTTTATTTTTAATTATTCCAATCATGGATAACAGGCTTGAATCAAGTTGCTTTGTAAAACAATAGGAAAATTTCCCCTGTATCTATAGATAAATTATGTTGAGTGAATGCATAGAGGTTTTTTCCCTTACATTCTGTATATACACTTTCTTAAACTTGAGTAACTTATTAACTCATTTTTACTGGAAAATTTTGAAACTGCTATAGACTCACTGCTCAGATGGTTAGTTCTACAAAAAAGTTTTCAGTTAGAAAAATTTCAAATAAAAGTTTCACTTATTCCTATAAAACGTTTTATCAGTAAAATGAAAACATATTTTTAAAAGTTCTCATAAATTATAAGTATATGCAGAGAGACAAGAGTCTGTCCACTGCAGTCTGTGAAAATTTTTAAAAAATATTTCACTAGTATATGTTGCAGTATATGATGTTTACATTCCTTGTGAAGTTGGTACATGGACATAACATATTTAGTTCCTTTTTTCTTCCCCTCCTACTCCCTTTGCAGCCCCTCTGTCCATCTCTTCAACCCTTTCCCATCTGAGAAAGATCTCCCTACTTCTGACAATACAAAACATCTAGACAAAAATCACAATATGCAGCCAAGACTATGCTTCAAGAAGGAAATTACTATGTTATTTTGTACCAACTAAGGAAATATGAAAATTATTTCCATTTCCATTTTGAAGGTGACAAGTATCAGTTCCAGTGTGAAATTTACTTTAAAAAATACTCAATTTTGTTTACATAGATGGTCATAATTGTTAGCTTGAATCATACTTGACCAAGACTTGAAGCCACTATTTTACTGAGAACTATCCAAACTATCCATCAATATGCTGTTAGAAGATATTCACAAAGGGAAATTCCATAGGACATAATATAAAAGAAGAATTGATAATCAAAATATTTATGCAAGAAAATATTTACAAAGCCTGTGTTTTATAACATACACATGACCAATGAAGAATACATTTTAATGGAAGGAGGGAGAGATAGGTTTCAATCCTTACAGTGTCACTCACTCCACATACGTGCTAACCTAACCTTTGTTGATAGCAATGATATCCTTGTTGACGCCTACAACTCTACTCTAAGCCGTAGCAGTCTGTCTCAAGAAAAACATGAAGCAATTTGCTGAAGGATGGGCATGGCTCTCCAAGTGTCTTATCTACCAGAAAGATGATATGACTTATTTATTCCCTTCATGGTATTGGAAATACAAGATTTAAAAGAAAAAATCTTTATATTTTGGTTTTCTTTGGGTTTCTATGGATTCCTATATAAGCCACACAAATAGATAAACAACAATATCCAAATTTAAGTATGAATAATTTTACGTCAAATAACTCTACTGATACCTTCACTAACATTAATTCAGAGTTCTATGTGATGGACACACCAGTAATGTGTCTAATGAGCACTTCAAATGTGGTTACTGCAAACAAGGATCAGAATCTTTATTTTTTTAAGTAAAGTTTAAAATTAAATCGTCACATGTGGCTAGTGGTTAGTGTACTGAAAAACAGGAGAGATAATCCTTTGAAAATATCTGATTGGCCTTGACTTTCATCATGCCATTTTGATATTAAACTTTTACTTAAAAACATATTCCACAGGGGAATTTAAGTCCATCCCCCTGACCCTTTTTGTCTTCTATTCAGTGACATTACTTGTGGAAAGACGTTTACACAAATGGAAAGAATTTTCAAGCCCTTGTCACCACTATTCTCTTTGTTAAGAAGATCAATTTAATTCATTTAGACATTTTCATCACTTTCAGATTTACTGCTCTTTTGTACAGCCCTCATCTTTCTAGCGCGTACTGAATGAGGCAATAGTGGTTGTACTCTGTTGGAGCAAGCAGGGTGGAAAGTGGCTGATATTTTTGGAATAATTTTATCTTTGGAGAAAAGTTGGAAAGATAGGATAAAGTTTCTGTACATCCCAGGGCCATTTTCCTGTATTATTAACCTCTCACATGAGTTTAGTATGGTGCACGTCATAAATATGAAACATGTTTGATACATCATGCCCAACTGATATTCTAATTTTATCCATATTTTATTAGGATTTAACCTATGCTCCCTTTCTGCCCCAGAACCCTGTCCACAATACCAATGTGATTTAAATTGACAAGTCTTCTTAAACTTCTTCATGTGTGTATGGTAAGAGCATCAGACATGTCCTCATTAACTGACATTTAAGTAGAATTATTATTAAGTAGAATTTATGATTGAGCAGCTATTGCTGGAGGAATTAAGAATAAGACTAAGACCAAAGAGATGATGTTCCACTAAAAAACCCAGTGGACATATCTCAATAGCTATTGTTACATACAATAGAAGTCAGTCTAGAACAAGAAAGTTATCCTTGAGATATTCTACCCACAAGCAAATCATGACTGACTACCATCACTGTGCCAGTCACTCCAAGAGACTGAGAACTGACTCAATAGTCTCAGCAATGTTTTTTTCCAGTTTTGGGGACTGAACCCAGAGGCCTGACACATGCTAGGCAGGCGCTCTGCCACTGAGTTATATCCTTGATCCCTTATAAATTTAATTTTGAGACAGGATCTTGCAAATTCCTACACTGACAAATTTGTTATTTTCCTGCCTCAACTTCTAAGTAATTGGAATCAAGGAAATATTACCACATGTAGCTAGCCTTGATTTCCTGTCTAGTTCACTGAGAACATGAAATGAAATTTAAGGTACCTTTTATTTTTCCTCTATATACCTACCTTACTTCACACACACCCAACATGTGGCCTGTCATTTTGTCATAAATAAAACTGAATTTATCTGTAATAATTTGTTCTTCAAATATTAGGCTGTGGCTACTTAATAATTTGTGTTATTTTATAACACTGCAAATGGTAAGTAAATGACAGTTAAAGTATTCTTATATATTGATTTTGAACATTTATAAAACACTATATATCTCTTTGATCCTTACATATTATAAAAACTGATTATTAGCTTTTGAATATAGTCTAGAAGCTATTATAAAGAATCTCGGAATGCATACTATTTGGACCAACTTGTGGCTTTTATTTTTTGAAAGTCTGTAGGGTTCCAACAATATTCTTTCTACTTTTTTTAAAATACTTTTATTTCAGCTTGTAAAACAAAATTTCCTTATTATTGGATGCTTGCATGAGGAGCAGGGTGGTTTAAAAGCTCAATTTTCCTTGGTTTCTTGCTTTCACTAAACATAACTTAACACTATTATTTCTCTACTCTTAAATTGTCTCATTGCTTTAGTTTGTCAAACTTTGTCCTTTACAACAAAATCCTATTTGTCTGTTCTCTAATTTCCCTGTTTTTACATTTGTTCAATATTCCAACAAGCTTTTTTATTTAAATGAAACTTACATTTTAGAAAGTTTGAATGACAGAACTTAAGAATTTGAATAAACTCCTACCTTGTCTGGAGCATGGTCTTCATATGACACATGAAGAGTCTGAGGATTAGCACTCACCAAAAGTCAGTAAGTTTGTTGGCAGAAGACTGAACTCCAGATTTTATATCCTACGTCTAAGGTATAATGTGTACTGATTCCTTTATAATACACTGCCCTCCATTTCATCCAAAGCATGTTTTTCCAGAGTGAATTAGTTCCTTAAGATTTCATAAGCACTTTTCCAAAAGGTTCTACCTTTTAAGACATAACTCAAATTACAAGCATTAAAATAATTAGACAGTATTGAATATACCCACTAAACTTCATAGAATATAGAAAATTCAGGTTCAGGAGTCTTCTTTCACATATCTGATTCCTTTTGTCCCTCTATCCATTTTTCAAGATTATTTCACTTTAATCTTCTGATGGACGTCGTCTCCTTTTGAGGTTCTTGTTATGTGGCTATATAGTATATTTATAATATATATTTATTAATTAAATATATATTATATATGTGTATATGTAACTGTGGACTTTCAACATATATTTAGCACAAGATGTTGCTTGTTCACTATCTTTGGAGGCCTACCAACTATTCAATATCTCAGGACTCCATTCTTGAGTGGTCTCCATTTTCTCTAGCAAAAGGTGGAAAAGAGGCAAGGGCCTGTCACTACGCAGGCTCAGTTTCTTTGCCCCATACCCCTTCACAATGCAAGTATATGTAGTGACTTTCATTGTCCTTTATGCTTCTATGACCCTGCACATGCTGGTGTTTCTCTGCTGCCCTACATCCTATCACTTGGCACTGCCAAATCATTTTTCAAAATTCAGATACATTATCACCATTCAGTGCTTTCCCCAACTCATCCCTTTCCAAGGTTAGATGCCCTTCCAAGCCTCCACAGCCAGTCATATGTTATTCTCTTATATAGTAATGGCACACCTGTGCATGTCCCCCTCACACTCTACTCTGAGCACCCTAATAGTAGGAACCATACTTTATTACTTCTAGTTTTCTTACAAGGCTGCCTGAAATGGAACAGGCTACAATAGTAAGAAAGTATGTCATGTGGTAGGCACTGTATTAAGATCTTTACAACTATATATTCCTCACAGTGACCTTAATCAACAGCGCTGTTGTAATCACTTTATACTTCATAAAATTAGACATTCATGGATTAAATTTTAGAATCCAAATTCAAGTCTAACACTAATTCCATTTTCCTATGTTATTGCTTCCTTGAGGGAGTCAAAAAGTAGTTTTTCAACTAAGAGGTACATAAACATGTATAAATGACTGGAAAGACTCTTCTATGAGAGCAAATGATAGTTTTTTAAATGCCTGAATGACGTGTTACACAATCTTAGTATATAGCCGAGCATGTGGGTATTACATAGTACAAACTCTTCGCTTTACTAAAGATGAAACAGGCTCTGTATGACATCACAACTTTTTTTCTCTAGTATCCACCATCTGTATACACACTTAATTTTTAAACATGGGAGTTATTACAAAAGAAACACAAATTTAAAAAAACATAGAGTTGAAGACAGTTTCAAGCCTGGCATGATTTAGAAGCAGAATGAAGAACAAGATACGGATGTTTTGAAACCTCTGGTTGTGTACATGCAGCATTTTTCATGTAAGGGAAAAGATGGATATGCACTGGGAAGTTCATCAAAGTACACATTTTAAGGGACAGTATAAGACGTGAATCCTTTTCTAGGGAAAATGATGGCATCCCCTTTTCTCCTGGTGTAATTGGTCCAGCCAGGAAATGTGGCTTTGAACAAGGAAGGCAAATGTGAGTTGGCTCGCACTGGACTAGACATTTCCCAAGTGTTTCTCCCACAAAGCTGCAGTTTGGCCTTGCTTTTCAGGGCTCGTACACTAAGTGACCAAGACAGCCAATACTGAACGACCTCGGGCCAAAAAAATTCTGGCAGACACCAAATTATTTAATCTACTTTCTTTTCCTGTTGCAATCATTTGCTTTAAAAAAAAAAGATTGAAATGAAAAGAATGCAAGTTTATTTTAATGGGAAAGGAATTCAGGGGCAATAAAAGTTCCATTTGCTTAATTCCTTAACAATAGAGCATTTCTTCTACTGAATAAAAATTCAGACTTCAAATTTTGGGATATGTGATTCTGGCATGCTTTAATTACTATTAGCAGAAGCATAAAATCTCGGCTATTGTGGCAGGACAATCCAGCAATCCTACATGAGCATTTATTAGGGCCTGTCTGAGTTGGAAGAGACAAAAGTCGAGGCAGAAAGGATCGCACAATTCAAGGAACAGACGTACAATCCTGTTATACAGAAGAGATGTGTTCAGAAAACAGTATGAGACAGTCTGAGATTTTAAACATAATCAAATAAGTTACCTTTACAGTCATGGGTGTAGAGAAAGTCTCCGAGCAGAAGCAGAATGAGACATGCATTGGAGAGTTGCCTTTATAAGAGAAAAGGAGTTTTCTGTTTTGCTTTAAGGTATTCTTGTTATCATAAAAATGTGAAAAGAAACAAAAGCATGAACCAGCATTCAAGTGTTCATTCAACAAATATTTGCCAAACACCTGTATGTATAAGACCATGTGTCAGGTGCTAGCATGACATTTCTTCTTATTTTCCTGTGAGAGGGAAAAGATCATGCTAGCAGGAACAAAGGGCACATTTTAGCTGTGTGACTTTGGATGAGTCACTTAACCTCTTTGAAGCTTAGTTTGTTTCCTTGTGAATTAAGAGGATTAGCCACCGGAGATTTTCAAAGTTGTTTCTTTCTTCTTACAGCTGTGAGATTCTTCTCTGCTCTAATGAAATCTAAGCACAACCTAAATATATTTTTAAATTCCTAACACATTTGCTCTGGGAGAGGGGAGAAAAATGTCAAGTCTATGCCTCTTGTCCAATGCTTTTCCCTGCTTCCTCTGCAGCGCAGTCCCAAATTCCCCTCTGCAGAAGCTCTGGATTACATGGAAATTGTATTTTAAAACAACTCATCTTCCTGATTCTTTGAAACTGTAGTGTTGCAACGAGAAACATAAGCAATCAGAGGCTTGGGTTTTTGTTTTCTTTTTAAATAAAGATTAATTATACAGAATCCTTGAATTCTAAGATGCAAAAACAGTATAGCTTTGTAGGTGAAATGACAAAACAATTGCTTGAAGAATAAGCAATTGTGGTTTCTAAGTGTCTAGTAATACCAGTTAGGAAGAATTGGAAGAAGAAAACTAGATATTAAGTTATAAAAGCTTGGGTTGGCTTGTGTGTCTGGGAATGGTAAGAGTTAAATGAATATAGCTATGGAAGACACTGCAGAACTTGCTAAGGTTAAATAGAGAGGAAGGTGAGAAGGAAGAAGTCAAAATAGCATACCAGTTTGTAAATCCAATATGGTACTAGAAATAGATATGGGGAAGTAGATCTCAAACTCGATGCACATTGGAACTGCCCTGGAGAGCATTAAAGAATACTGGTAACTGGTTCTCAGCCCCAAAAGGTTCTGAACTAATTGGTTAGGGGGTGCCACCTGGAATCTTTAAAGCTCCCTAGATAATTCTAATACGTAGCTAAGGTTCAGAACTACTGAATTAGAAGGGCAGGGAGTTATGGCAGTCCTGGAGAATATGTTTTAATGAACTATCTTCTGCTGCTTTTATGGTCTAGTTAATTTTTTTTTAAAGATTTTCAACTCCTTTCACTAGTATTTTGTACTGACCATATGACTTTAGAGTTACATGTAATAGTATTTTTCTGTATTATCCCATCAACTTATCTCTATGGGATTTCAAAGGATGCCGGTCTCTGTGTTTTTCCAATGTTAAAAATCAATGATAAATCTCCACTAATAAGAAATAAGTGTGTAAGCATGTGTATAAATGCATCTTTCCTTTACACACACACACACACGTTTCAGATACTTGTAAACAATTAAGCCTGGCACTGTCCTCAAAATATGATGCAGATTGAAGAGGGTACCATTAAAAGTCAAGATCAGCGTTCAGTCTGCCTAAGCCTAGCAAAAGCAAACTAGATGAAATTTTAAGCCACAGAAATCCCAAACATTTGCATAGCTTTTTGAATTTTCAAACCTTCTCTACAAAAATGATCCTAACCATCATTCTATTATTTAATCATGACAGGTACTATGATTTTCTTCTTCTCAGTGAGGAAAAAGAGCCCCAGAAGTCAGGGAACAAGCCTAAGCCCCAGAGGTAAATCTCAGTTCTTTTTCTTTTCCTTAGCACTGTTCTCTATGTTCCAACAAGCAAGCAAACAATTTATCAGGTACTTGATCCCAGCTACAGCTCTAGGAGGGAGGGGTGGGTGTTTATTCCAAGCCATCTCTTTCTCTTCTGTCTCTCATAGGGTTCTACCAGAAAAACTTAATAAAATACATTATTTTCTACTTCTTACTAGAACCATGAAAATCCTTATTGTCATTATTGAACTGCGAGCTTCTTGACAGACAGGTCTATGTGTGATTACAGTTTCCTCTCAGCACAACTTCTTCTGTTTTTTTGAGACAAGGTCTCACCATGAAGTGTAGGCTAGCTTTGAATTCACAGCAATCCTCCTGCCTCAGCCTTCTGAGTTCTGGGATTACAGGTGTGCACCACTGTGCCCAGCACCACAGAACTTCTAAGAGTTTCATTTCCTTGTTAAATCCTGCCTTAACGCAATTCATTAGCCTTTTATCTAAGTGTAATAAATAGAGATATTTTCTGAATTAATTTATACTCTCCACTCCATTCTCTTGTGATGAGGACAGAACCACACACTGATTTTCTAAATTGCAAACAGCTCTTTGAATAAAGATAAACTGCTGCCATGCCATCCCTGAGGTTTCTCTATTTCTGAGCCAGGTTTTCTGGTTTCTTTAATAATCTCTCAGGCAGAAGCATTTTGAGATCAGCTGCTTTCTGTGACAACACCTTCTGTATAAAGCACGGGTTTTCAAGTCTCCTTCGATAGCACAGGCACTAAAACCATGAACTAATGCCATGGCTTCAGTAGTGACAGAATCTGTGTGGAGTTCAGAGGAACCACTTCCTCCCATGATTTTAAATTAAGGTCATGTTATATCTGAGCTCTATAAATAGTTTTCCCGAAGACTTTAAGCACAACGCCACTGGAGGGGTAACTAGGCATATGTACAATTTGGGTTCTCATTGTGAATACTGAGAGAGAACTCCACTTCCCAGCAACAGCTTTGCAGAGCTAACAAAAACTACTGTGTCAAGAGACTATGAAAACATGAAGACAGTGACACTTTTTTAAAAAGTAGATTTGGAGGGAAAAAATGCATATATATAACCTATAAAGAGCAAAAAAAAAAAAATTTAGGAGAGTCATCCAGTTCGGGTTTCTTCAATTTGGCAGTAAATCAAATAAAATGTCTCAATATATTCAAGGAAAGTATTAAAAGTAATGACTGAGACACAGAAACAACTTATAGCTGGTAGAAATTCTATGAGTTTTTTAGAATAGATTCCTTCCATTACAAAAAGGTAAGTATGTACCCTCCCCAAACACGGTCTTGTCCTGATATAAATAAAAGGAGGAAGAATTTCAAATTACCTCTACTCGTGGCAGTTTTATCTTAGACAAAGTTCCTGCCACAAAATACAGGGTGAAGGACTTCTAGAACAGCTGTAATTGCCATAATGTTGATTAAATGCACACTTAGCATAGGGAAAAGCTTTCTGTGGCACGGCAGAGTCTTTCTAGTGCTATTTAAAAATGCTTCAAGTACAATCTTCTGAAAGTGGCACTTTCATGAGCAGTACAACAACATACCTGGAGTTTCACTGTTATGTAAAACAGAAGTTGCAGTTCCAAAGCAGTAAGAAAAGTGGGCAATGCTATCTTACACACACTCTCATATGCACATATAGTTCTGGTTAGGAACTACATTGGAAATTCTGCTTTATTTTATACTCACAATTTGTCTTTGAGAACAAATATTACCAATTTAATTTAATTAGTTTTCATTGTACATTTACTAGGTTTGGTTTCTAGTAATATTAGCTATTTTCTTAAATCATGGATACACACACACATATGCATACACTGATACAGCAGTGTACGAGTATTTAAGGGATAAATGTTGTCAAAACTAAAGAGCATTAGAAGAAAGTGTCGTGGGACCAAAAAATATTTTCCAAGCAGGAAAATCAAGTGTGCTTTAAGGGCCTGAATGCATGTGTTGAATAAAGTTTAAACATTTGTCATAATTTAAAATCTCCAATCATTGCTTAATAATCACATATTCCATATCATGATGCAATACCTTTGTCTGTCTGTCTGTCTGTCTGTCTGTTTCTCTCTCTCTCTCATATAACACACATAAACAGCAATAAGCTTCTAGAGAGCTATCTTTTGGTTAGGTAAAATGGTATTATCGCAATGATAAGAAAAGTTTCAAATCATAATTTTCAAAGATATTCAGAAAGGTTAAAGTATCCACTAACTTGTCCCCTGTTCTCTAAGCCTATCCTAGGCACTTTTTCCCAGTGATGAGACGAAACTGAGGGCTGGGTATCTAAACATTTTCCACTAGTGCCAGGCTTAGCTAGCAAGACAAAGAAGACTCTCCACAGGGGTTATGTAGAAATAGTAGCTGCAAGCTCAACCACTAGGCTCTGAGTGCTAGTTTGGAGAACAGAACACAACTGTCGATTGACACTTGCCTTTGACAATTTGAAGAGAGTCAGGTCACCTGACCCCCAACCTCATGCACCGCTTAGTAAACTGCATTGCTCCCCAAAGAATAATTTATCTTTCCCTTTGCAGAGTGCTAGACTTCACTCTAAAATGAGGTAACTGAGACTGCGCAACTGACTTTATATCAAAGCATTACTATTTAAGAAAGAGTCCAGATTAGGGAATTTAGTCACAAAGGCAATAAAATGCATTTTATGCTGCTTACCATTTGATTAAGTACCTGTCTACCTAGAATAAAAATGTTTTCCTTTGTGACTACTAATACAAACTTAAAATTCAGAAGTGTATTTTTATTCTACTACTGGTCTTTCATAATTATTTTTATTAGTAGTATTATTTTTCAGAATTGAAATTAAAAAGTAAATAATACCAGCAACAGGTTTGCAGAGATAACAAACTACTGTGTGAGTAAGATCAGGAGTTAAATCAAGGATAAGAGTCCTCACATATTTTAAGCCAGGAAAATCAATTATGACTAATAAAAGGCTACAAAAAATGCATTATTCCTTATAGTTAGGAGTAAAAATGCTTTAGAGACCTAGGTATTGGCCCCTTTATCATACCACTGTATAACTATATATCACTATATAATACAGCTATTATATTTTACAAAGTAAATGTTCCATATCTCTTTAATGATATATTTTTACCTGAATTTGCTTGTTGCCATTACTGAAATCTATCAGAAAATATTTGAAGGCATCCTCTATAAAGAAAAGCATATTCCAAGTACTCTCACTATAAGGACATACTGTAAAACCAATGTTTTCATTCCCACATATGCTTATACAAGAAATTCCATGTAAAAGAAACAGGCACACAATCATCAGTGGAGTATCCTCTGGAAATAACTGTATGTCAGCATATACGAACTCAGGAATAAAAGACAGCCCTTGTTTATAAAATAGCAAGCCAAATGAAAACAATGGAATTGCGAGCTATATTGAATTTTACAGGTATAATGGAGATCAGCAACTAAAATCGTTGTAAGAAGATCACGATCAAGACCATAAATGACCCTTGATTTTGTCCTTATTAGAGAATAAGGAGGATTTGAAATACACGAATTAAGTCAAAACTGGGAAATGTGTTCAAACTATGTCTACTAGGACAATAAAAACAAGTATTCTCGCTAGAAGGGAACACAAGACCAGGTTATTTTAAGTCTGAGAAGTAAAGGTGAATTTACACTTAAAGCAGTGAAAGAAAGGGCTCAGCAAGTTGTGACTAAAGACACTGCTTTTAGATCACTCTTTGGGAGAAGAACAGAAAGAACTTGCAGTCAGAGATGACATCTCCAGAATCCTCTTCCCTTCAAAGAACACAATAGAAAACACTAGGAATTTTCCACTCGTGTTTCTAGAAAAGAACAAGCAAAGTCCAGCAATTATTTGTGAGGAGAAGCAGAGAAAGACAGTAGCCCTGTAACTGATAAAGACAAGATTGGAACACAGCTCAGTGGCAAAGCGTGTGCTTACCACCCACAAGGCCTTGGGTTCAACTGCCAGCACCAAAAAACAAAAACAAACAAACAAAAAAAAACCCCAAGTATATATGAAATGAAAGGAAATGTAGAATGCAAGAGGCTAGAGAAGGGTTTTAGCTCTGGCATCAAGCCTTTCAAATATAACATGGTAGAGACAGAGTTTATAGTGTCAGTTTTAAAGTTTTGTTTAGCCTTTTCATGGCTGGTTTTATAGGTACCTCACATGTCTTTATCCACATATCATTTAAATCTCCATACTATGCAAGTCATCAATATGGCATGTATGCCTGCTTTTGTGCCTGATATATATTCAGGCATGCTTCAAAAAAATAAGAGAATTTTAATTTATAAAATGTAGATATATAGTTAAATAACACAGAAATCAAACAGTATTATAAAATAGAGATGATTAAGCTTTTCTAAAACAATCTGACAATTTTAATAGACTAGTGTTCAAATATTGAGTCATTGTGAATTACAGAGAGCCTTGACCAATATTTATTGCTCCATGTTTTAGAAGCAATTTCCATTTTGATGGGTTGTTTCAAAAGTGGTATTCCAAAGCAGTTAGGTAACATAAAAATATAGGATCAAGATTATGTCTGTCAGATGAAAAATACAGCATTTATGCAGCATTATATAATCCATTCACTGGTTTATGAGCCCAAGGTCCCCATGGGAGTGTCACAAACCCACATAATATGCTACAGGGTTACATTTTGCATTTGAGACTCTAAATGAACAGGAAATACTTTCTAAAACCACAAGTATACTAGCATACTTCTAGTCAGTACCAAGAAACATGTCCAATTTCAAAATAATTTCAATTTGGCAGCTAAGATGTTCTCAGTTTGGGAGAAACAGCATTAAAATACGTGCACTTTTCCTCCAGGATGTCAATTGTTAAGATACATAGCACATAAATCAGATGGCCAAATTGGGCCTATGAAAGAACAGTTACCAATGATTCAGTGTCAGAGAAGCCTACTGCCGTTTTCCCCAAGGATGAAGCCAATATTTCTTAAACACTTCAGCTAACTGCCTTCAATAAAGAAAGAGCACATGATGCTTAACTTCAAAGATGACATCACACCAGGGATAGTGTGTGGCCAATTTAGGAACGGACATAATTGGGATTCAAAACAAAAATCAACATCCTGGATATAAAATTTAAAACAAATGAGTACAGGCATATGATAATGTATTACTGAGAAAAACTACAATAGAACAGCAACTCTCAGTAGCAGAAACAAATGTGTAAAAAAGCTGTACAGCTAGAGAAGAAAATTAACCCTGGTTTGAGATTAAACCATTTTTAAAAAGCATAACTAATCTGTGTAGATATATAAAATATATAAAATGTAATAAAGCAGATATGTACTTTACTGGTATTTTGCACAATTGTTAAAATTACCAGTTCTAGGGCCAGGGATATAGCACAGTGGCACAAGTGCCTACCTGGCAAGCACAAGGTCCTGTGTTCGATTCCCAGTACCAAATTTTAAAAAAAAATTACTAGTTTTATCTAAAAAAATGTGCAGAAAAATTTAAAAGTAAATAAAATATGTTTTATGGAAATGTAAGGAAAAATAAAAGGTAACTCAAGAATTATGCATACATTTAGTCGCTACATTTTAATAAAAATATTACTACAAAGTATGTGCTAAAACATGTGACCACAATTGTAGAGTCACTGAAATAGGTGAAAAAAGTTAGAATTCCTTGGCTTCTTACCTAATAAACCTTACCACAACCTCTACAACAGTTAAAGCAATAGATTTAGTCCAAACTAAAACCATGATTTCCCTAAGCAGGACAGTATTTGTTGTTGACCTCCAGCTCAGCATTTTCCAACATGTTTCTGAGTAAATTATCCACCATATTGCCTTTCAGTGTTTAGCTTAGTTGGGACCATGGGACTCCAAAATAAACTTCTTCCCAAAGGAAATGGACATTGGCTCCTGACCACAGATTTAAGAGTACACTGCATTTTGTTTTTAATATAACACTAAATTTATCTTTCAAATTGATGGGGTTTTTACAGGTCAAAAACTGACAGGCTGTGTACAAAATCTAGACTTGATAGTGTTTTGTACATTTTTTATGAGTTGCCTGTTTAGGAAACTGATACAATCTACAAAAAACAGACTATCTGATATACAAGGAAAAGAAACAGGAAGAAAAAGAACAGAAGGGAAAGAAAACCAAAAAGAAAGAAAAAGAAACTGGCAACAGTGTGCCTTCATTTTCCCAAATCGATAATCATTTATAGTTAGTTGTAACAAAGAAAGCTTTATCTTGCTACCTGTTCTTCAATCCTTTTTAATCAATCTACTCCCAGGCAGCTTCTGAATTTGTCATCTTTGGTTTATAAATGTGGATATTTTCTTGGCCTGCTACTCGATGTGACCTATTTTAAATTTTAAGTTTAGGATGCCTAGAATATATTACAGCATGGTAATAAATCCGAGAATAACTAAACTAGGAAGTCAGAGAGAGGCAGCTGTTAATGAGTAGTTATGAAGCTGTTCAGTTTAGCCAAACTCAATTTGGTTACTGCATATTTCATGTCGTCTGCTCTAAAACTATATGAGTGACAAACAATTCTCAGTCCCCAAAGAATTAGGGACAAAATTAACCCTTTTGATTAGTAAAAACAAACAAAAACAGTTTTAGTATAAAGGAATAAGGAAATATGTACAACAACCAGGGCCAGAGGAATTCGCAATTAGAGTAGAGAACAAAATGTTCTGTCCAAGGAAAAAACAAATCAAAATGCTTTTAAATTTGTTTCCAAGGAGTCTCTCGAAAAAGTAAAACCCAGAAGTGAGCTCATCTTTACAAATTTTAAACACTTAGTCAATGCTATCTTAAACATTCCTTTGTTATATCTGATAGGGAAAAGACTAGTTTTCTAACATTGCTGTCTTAGTAAATGAGGATATGCGTCACAGAAATAAAATGTTTTATGCTTTTACTGTCTGTTCAAAACACAGGAACATTAGCTTTGTTTCCAGTAACTGTAATCGTCAAGCCACTCTTTATTCAAGTAATAAGGACCATTTTCTGTTTAAAGGTGAATAAACAAAATATTTAATTTTCCATTATTACTAGGAACTATTAAAAAAACCCTAAAAAATAAATACAAATTGAATTATTTCTGTGGCCCTAAATGTGCCTAAATAAAATGATTTCATACGATCAGTTACTTGTTCAGGTAAAAAAAAATATATCACATTAGAATACAAATCATTAAGAAGCAGGCATAGGGCTGGTCTTCCAGAAGCATCTAGGGAATTAGCTGGAAGTACCACTAGAAAATGTTGGTGCTTTTCATAAGATAAAATTATTATATTCTTAAGGTATTAGAATATTTAAATTCAACAATATACAGTCATACAATAGCAAATGCATTTTATTCTAAGGAACTACACGCATCTTATATGCTGGAAATATAAATCTATTTTTATGCATGGCAAGGAGGTTAATAATGTCGTCTTAATTAAGTGAAACGGTCTAAATTCAAGGCAGTGAAAGAATTAGGAAAGAAGTTTAAAAAACATGTAAACCTACTGTAGATCTCTATCTACTGCAGATTATAATTCCATAAGGAGTTTGAAAGTCTATTTCAGAAAGGTAATAGAGGAGACAGACTTCTATTAATGTTATGTCCTCTGACATCTCGTCTGTGAAATAAAAGGAGAAAGCATTAACTTTCAACAGTGGACATGTTAAAAAGAAAAAAAACAAATGAGCAAATTCTAAATAGCTATGTGGAGCAAGGTGACCCAGCCTAGTTTAACAGAGAACCAAAATGTAATCAAATGAAACCTACGACCTTTGTACCAGAGAGAGTGAGGGAGACAAGAAGGCAAACACAATTTAAGAATCCGTGAAGAAAAAGTAAAAGAAGTCACATGTGCGTGCAACATTCTGCTAACCCTGGACACCACAGGCAGCCCCTTCAAGAATACTAGTTTGGAAAAGAGGCAGCCAAGCCCCTTGGTACTTCCTGCAACACAGCTTCAGCATCTTCCCATGACCCATTTTTGACGAAGGAAACTAAAGGAAACCTCAGAGCAACAGGGCAGAGTGAACCAGAGCTATGTGAACTGGTCATGAACCACCTGAAACCACACCTCTAGTTTCCAAGTGAAAGCAAATCCCACCGGCCTGTCTCAGCCTCTCAGCGATTACACGATGGACACAGCTTCTTGATCAAGTCAGGCATGTCCATGTGTGTGTGCATGTGTGTGTCTGTATACCCGCTTGTCTGTTTCTATATACGTGTTCAGTGGCCAAAAAGAATGGAAGAGGAGCGAGAGATTGATTCCTGAGAGAGAACTACAAGGAATAAAATTAAAAAAAAAAGAAAGAAAGAAGAAGGAAAGGAAAAAAGGGACAGAGACTGTATCCCATTCTCTCTTTCTTTAGTACCTAGCAATATATCTTGTTCATGATGATATCAATCTCAAGGAACCAAAATTAGACTGTTTATACAGTTAAAAATCTACAGATACAAAAAGAAAACATGAAATACTCAGGTTAAAAAACAGAATTCAAACAGAACACATTCACACTAGAAAATAAAACATACTGTTTTATTTCTGAGAAAGGCTCATTAGCACCATTAATACACTACACATCCCATTGGAGTATACCTAAAATATTAAGAAACAAAAGATGATATTTTAAACAAAAATGATCTCAATACCACATTGATCATATTTGCTTTCCAGAGGTGTTTGGAAACATCAGAAATTGTGAAGTAACAAAGTACCTGTCCACTTGGCCTTTCTTGTACGAGTTTTATAAGAAGGACTTCTCTTCAGTTTGTTCAAGGCTAAAGCTAGAGAGTCCAGTGGCTCTGAGAGATCCTGTTATAAAGAAACCCAATTAAGTAAAACCCAAATTTATTTGATGATGGAAAAAGCTTCATCAAGCTTTTTGCAGCACGAAGCAGAAAAGAAGCTATGGGAGATGGGGGTGAAAGTAAAGGCAATTGGTGTCTCATACACTTTAGTAAAACATAACTATTATATTTTAGATCTGGATAAAAACACAGGAAAGAACAGGAAGAAGCAGGTCCAGTACAGTAAAGTCCTTTGGCCAAGATCACATAGCCATTGAGTACAGTAAGAGGAAAATGTAAGCGTTTTCCTTTTGCAGCCATGCCTAATCATTCTACTGTATCACCAAATAAAGAAAATGTCAGATTACATACCTCCTGACTGAGCTTGGTCTCCCCATCATTTCTGACAGGAACTAAAATTTCTAAGAATGCCCAAGTTCTATGTTTCTTCATCTCAAACTACCACCTTAGTCTCTTCACTGCCAAATTCCTAAATTAGTACCTGCATTTCAGACCTCAACGTCTTCTGCTTTCACTTGAGCCTTAGCCATTACAATCGGTTCCGTCCCCCTGGTTCCACCCTTTGTCCCCCAATTCTTAACACCCCTCTCCCAACCTGAAATTCTCCAGCCACAAAAAACTTTCAGTTTTCCATTTTCTCTGACCACTTACTAGCCTTCCACATCTCTAGCTCATATGCAATGCCTTTCCTTTCCTTTCTTAGTAGCAACCCTCTTAGCAGCTTACCTCACCCTAAATGTTACCTTTTACAACAAATCCATTCTTGATTTCTTAAAGTTTGTAATTTCTTTCAACGAGCATGCCAAGTATCCTGTACACTCAGTATTTTAATTAATGTGACAAAAAGATCTGTAGTCCAACCAGGACACATTTGAAAGTGAAAGACTTAATATATGGAAAATAGAAAATTTTGCCATCTCACGCAAACTAAGATGTTGGTCCCCATAATTAGATCACTTACCAGTTTATACTAAAATTTGCTTGTTCACATGTCTGTTGTATATCCAACAGCCTACAAGTTTTTCAAGCTCAGAGAATTTTTTCCCACCCAGTTTATTTAGAAATTCACGGATGCTTAATGTTTCTTGAATGAAAAAGATAAATGAAAACTAAAAGAAACAATGTTCTAAAAAGAAGATGGTTAATGATAACAGTAGTTTCCTTAGCAGAAAAAAATTAAAAATTCTTAATGAAGAAAGATATTAGGCATTATAGCACAATCTAACATTTCAACAAAACCGTGCAAAATCTCACAAGTGTTTCTGAACTCAGAATGTTTCCTGCCCTTCCTTAAGATAGGCTAGAAAACAAATGGCTTATAACTTAGCTCTATTATTCTACTTTCATTCCCACTTTACCATCTGTTACTTATCATTTTAATGTCACTTTCTTAGTGAAATATTGCTCAAAGTATGCAGGTAGTTAAATGCCTCTTTTTCATACTCCCAAGGCACTTTATTGAGACTCAATAATTAATTGAGGGTCTCCAGAGTACCAGAGTGTCAGGAGTATTCACATACACTGTCATTTAACCCTTCTAGGAACCTTGTGAGATAATTACTGTCCCCATTTCAGAGGTGAGGAATAAGATATAGAAGATTAAGAGAATTCCATTAGATTACATCAGAAGTTGAGTATCTACACTCAACTTGCATTTCAGTCCTATGCTTACGCTGACACAGAACTGAGCATTTATGACATGAGTATTTATAAGTCTGCCTCTCCAATGAACCTGTCCAGGACCTATGAGCATGGACAATGTCCCTTTAAAAAAAGAAGACCATCATATAAACCAGCAAATAGTTCATTTTGAGACTGCCAAAACTTACCTTTTAATGTTAAGTGAACAACAGACAAATGATATTATGAGCCTGTATTCATTCAACTTAGCATCTGCATAGACTATTTAGTATCTCATTAGTGTTTGTTAATATGTAACGCCCATGTAACTGGATCCAAGTCGGCTGCACCCTATGAAAGATGCTTATTAAGTAATGTGCTAGATTTCAGAAAGTAGGAAGGAAACTGGACCTATTCCTTTCCAGTCACAAGTCCTTGATTACACTAATCTAGACTTTAATGGTCCCACTTATAGCAGATTCATTCTATCTCTGTTTATGCTTGCATATAAAAAATATTAGGATTACTAATTATGGGGCAGTATACCATCTCCACCATGTACAAACTGCTCCTATGTGAACCTCCAGCCACTAAATGGGGTTCCTCTGATGGGGTTCTGTCATAAGGAAGTCAGGATGTCTGGTTTTTAGCAGGAAGAAAAATTAGCAGACACCTTAAGTGTGAAGAAAGAAGACGCGCTGCCTCCTTCCTGCAACACAAGTAGCCCAACACTCCTCTTAAGCACCGTATCACATCTCCTCTCTGTGTGGCCCAATCTTCTTTGACTCTGGACTGGAAGTCACGCATGCAAAACATGACTAGGGAGGCAGCAAGAAGAGCAAGAACACAGGCTTTGAAATCTTTCAGCTCTGGGTTTGGATCACAGTTCTGCAAGTCACGGACAAGCGACTTGTCTCGGACTTATTGCTCTACAACTAGTCTCCCTCTATCAAATAGCAATAGAAACCCTCACAGAGCCGAGGAAAGTTACACAGACTTTAGCATCTATGAAGCACATAAAATCATGTGCAACAATTGCATTTGCTTAATAAATACTATTGGCCTTGGTATTTTCCTCATCTCTCCCCTAGCCTCTTCACTTTCGTTGCCACTTCCATTCCGCTCCAACCTTCTTTAGAAAAGATAAAGAGGTGGGAGAGAAACGCAAAGGGTTCCTGCTCATTGTGTAACACAGTGTAGTATGCCTGAGAGAGCATGAGCACTGGAATGAGAATGACGTGCTGCTCAATGCTGCCACTCCACTTACTAGCTGCAAAACTGTAAGCAGCTTATTTAACCTCCTGGAGGCTCATTTTCAAGTTTCATAAAAGGCATCTGTTCACTCCCCCAACTTACAGGGGTTCCAGTTGGGATTAATGTTATTGTTGCTCTCTCCCCATCTTCCTTGGCAGGTCTTCTCACAGCCCCGGCCCCAACCTCTTCAAAAAAGTATGCAAAGGAAATGCAATTGCAAGAGGGTGGCTGCAAGCGAAGCAAAGACAAGCCACGGAGGCCTAGACAGCTGGTGCTCATTACCTGGCCTTTTTACATTTCCTTTCACCCAGTTCCCCCTGGCCCAACACCACTGTTTTAGAGGACAGGGAGGCCTTGAAGCTGAACAATATGGGTTTCCCTTCCAGGGTCTCTCACCTAGCATGGAGAGATAGAAGCATAGATAGCATAGATAGAAGCACACCAGCATAGAAGATAGAGCAGGGGGCACCACACTCCCTGACAGCTAGCTGTTAATGTGATACCAAAAACACATAATTCAGAACTACCACAGTGCAGATCAGCAAGTAAACAGAACCCCTACAGGAAGAATGGGAGACCCAAATGCAATGAAAAGTGTTTCTTCTGTGCCTCCACAGTCTACGGTTTACTCACTTGCAGGCAAACTTCTAGAGTCTGGTGCATTTTCACACCAGAGCCCGCCAGCACTGTGTTGTATAAATCACTCTAGAAATCTTAAATTCATATCAGCAGTAAGAATGTTTTGTAAGAAGGAGGCCTGAAAATAAAGTTTTCTTGTTTTATTTGAGAAGAAACGAAATATACAGAAAGGAAATTAGCTTCATGGTTTTGTTGTTGTTGTTGTTGTTGTTGTCTGGTTTTTTGTTTGTTTGTTTGTTTCTTTTTCTTTTTCCTCTGCTTGCCACAGGCTGGTGTTGACAAAGTAAAGGAGAGTTTCAGCGGTGCCTTGAGGAGAGAAACACACTCCCCTTTCTTCTAGGAAGGAATGTCCCTAACTTCCCACAAAAAACCCTATGGGAATAAATGAGGGAAATCACGTCTCACAGAATCTAACAATGGCAATGCATTGGGAAGATTCTAAGTGAAAGATCTTGGTGAACACCAGTTTCACAAAGCACAAATTAGGAAATAAGTTCTTACTTATTATGAAAGAACAGGGCAGGTATGCAGAAATGATTTTATCAGGTGCACATTACAGCATTCAGATGAATTTTTAAAAAGAATGATAGCTTTTAAAAACCAAAATGCCACTTTGTACCGATTTTTCTAAGAAGTTCCATGTCAACAATTTACAGATTCAGAACCACATAGCTAATTCGCCTTCCAGAAGAAAATTATCTCAACATGAAATCCAACAAAGCAAAGAAAATATGACGATTGTAGATTACTGTCTTTTCAAATGTTGGGCATTCCAAATATACTTCAGTAATTAAATGTTCAAATAAATGTACTTTCTCATTTTACATGTTTCACATTTAGAACATCTTTCCAAAAGATGATAAAAATAATGAAACTAAAATTCACTATTACTTTCTAATGATACATTTTTACTGAGAAGAGGTGTGTAAGAAAATTCTACTCAGGGAGAAATCTAAGATTCAATTAAAATTTTATATTAGTCTAAGAAAGGAACACTAATATCATCTTTGGTATATTTTGAATACACTAGCTACTGCCAAATGACTGTACATTAATTTTTTTCGAGTAATTTGGTGCACTATAGATTTCTGATACTCAGGAGATTATATGAGAAACATCTTTTAAATTGAATGAACCATTTCTAATATAAACGTGCTCTGTTGTCGACTTAAAAGTTGGCTTATTTTTACTGCATTTTGAAGCCTGTGAGGTGAGTTTACCTACATTTAGGAACACACTATTTTTGTGTGTTGCCCTTTGTACAAATTCAGTAGAAGGGGAAAACAGATAAAATGAGACAAGAGAAGAAAATGCAGACCAACTATCACCACCAGTGTTCTGGGTTTGGCTTCTTCTGTTTTTTTACAGCCAGACCTTAAGAGTTAGAAACATCTGAAAATACAGGGAAGTTCATCATTCCTTTTGTTCTCATTTTATTACTGATATGCACCTAGTAGGCTGCTGGTATGGTTTTTAATTATGTTGGAGAGGCCCTTTTTATTCTTCTGAAATGGATTAAACTGAAAAAAATAATTCTACCACATGGACATCACAGACGCCTTCCCTCTACCGCTGACAAAAAGGGAGGCAGAAGCAGTCATTTGAAATGCTGTCAGAGACACATTTTTGGAAGCACGTGAATAATGGAATCTTCGCCGAGTTTCACCTGAAGAAAAAGGAAGAATGGGAACGCTGGAACAGAGCTCTGAAGTATCGCTTCATAGGGTAACAAGAAGCAGTGTGTGCAGTGGAATGGTCTCAGTAAGAACTCAGGAGAGTCTGGAAACTCTACTTTTAGAGCATATCAGTCTCAAAGAGAGAGAAATCTAGAATTCAGGGACTAGGTTGCAGCAATATCATAAATAGGCTATATCCTGGGTGTGGTGTATTTATTTATTTAAAAATTTTTAGATTTGCCTCTTACAATCAATTACAAGCTCCATGGGGGGGGGGACCTCTGCTAGGACCTTAAGACTCAAATCCTGCTGTCACTTCAATTTAGTCTCCTGAACTTAGTTGTTTTTTCTTCTGTAAAATGTGAATTATAGCATTGAGTTTGTGCACCTCTGAGAATTATGAGAGATGAGGGAGGTGGCGAATCCACAAAATATTTCACAAATTTCAAACCCCTCTGCAAGGTAACATGCTATGATGATTATGTTTAGCTTATTTGTATACCCTAAAGTTAACCCACTAAATATGTACTGTTCAAAGCAGAGCCTAGATACAGAAGAACACAAAACTACACAACAACTACCAAAGGTGAATGTCTCGTGTAACTAGATGGTAACTGCGATTGTAACCAATGTATCAGTGGAACTTGCCTGATTCCCTGGAAATGTAAGTGCTACAAGGGAAGTCAATGTAGATATTAGAAGTGTCCTACAATGCTCCTCCCAAGCAAAGTGATAACTGGGAGCCGTCTTTGGTACCACAACACTAAGGAAGTGAAGGTAAACAAAAGAAGATATATCCTTTATTGACATTTTTGGATTTCCACTAAAACAACTGAACACCAACTAACACTTTTTTTGGCCTTAATTGTTGTTTATAATGTCTTCTTTTTTATTACAATTTCCAATAATATGGTCAACTTTAATCTCTTTTTTCTTTTGTGATTTCCGCAGGATGACATTTGGATACAGGACAAAGACTATCAAAGGGGTATAAAAACTTTCATTTGTTGAGACTGAGATGTTCAAATATCGTAATCCCTATCTGCAATCCCAGATTTGTAACAGTCATGTTAGAAAAGCAATTTTTGTTAAAATAGCCAAAAGTGCAACCAGTCCTGTCCTCCTAGGTATGAAGATCTACCATCAGAAATCTAATAAACCGGATCAAATGAAGCTTTAAATATTCATGTTTAGTGATCATACACAGAATCTGCAGAGGCAGTCTACCATGGAGGGTAGTGACACTGAAGTCTCAGTAACCCTTACTAAGCACTGGCCCTTCCAGGACCCATACCTAACTGGCTTGCTTTTATTTTCTGAAACAGGCTAGCCTTGAATTCATGAGCCTCCTGCCTCAGCCTCTCAGGTGCTGAGGTTTACTGGCATGTATCACCATGCCTGGGTTAGTTGTATATTTTTAATTTTGCATTACTGTTCTTAGAACAGGGTCCTGATGTGGTGTAAGCTTCAGGCCCCACTAACCTGAGCTATGACCCTGGTAATGTGAAAAGAGAAGCAGAGTACACAGCCTTAGGTTCAGGCTCACTCTTTAGTGTCACCCTCATATACAAAAGGACAAAGTCTGTAAAAGAGGTAAATTTCTAAAGTGGTGCATGACAATTATCAGGGTCCCATATCATATCAGTAGCATTTATAACATTGTGAATCTGTCTGTTGCTTTGTACTCCTAGCATTTCCTTGCATGTGATGGAACCATTTCTGTTGTCTCCATTTCTCAAAGAAAGTTTATAGTTGCAGCTTCAAACCAATGGCTTTTCTGAAGGAAAGAAAAAAAAAGTGGAAGAACAAAAAAAGGCCCTTATATTGTACTTGTCAGAAACAAAGCAATTATGAACATCATATGATTAAAAAGAAAAGTCATTTAAATAATGAAGTGTAATTTATTTAGCAATTCCCTGTTTAGTAATTTGCTATTTTTATTACATTTTAAATCAATCCATATAACACAGAAATTCTCTCAATCTCACATCATACTATTTCATTGCTGTAAACCTATATTTCATGGCAAGACAATATCTTTCTATAATAAAGTGGTAATAAAAAGAGTACCAATTATAACAGTATTTTCTCAAAATAGGTAGACTTTCTTTCATGCCTTAATTTTATGTTTTCCTTTGCCCCATACTAAAAGCTCGGCATAATTATGCCTGAACAGGTTGAGCAAGGTCTCTGCAAAATCTGCTCAGGGTGATTATTTAGCTTCTTTTTTTTGTATTTGCAGAGTTTAGCTGAGAATGTTACAAACGGGTTTATCAAAATAAATGCTTGATTGGCTTTAGCAGTTTTTCGTAATTGAAAAAATAAAGAAAAAAGAGTTTTCTAATAAATGGAGGGAGAGAGAGGTTAAATACTTTAATTACTAACTTGCAAAAAGATTTCCATTTGAATATGGAAACAATGTAAAGGGGTCCCTAATTTTTATGGGACTGGAATCACTCCAGAGGGTTTAATGATACTGCTGGGCAACTGAAACAGTGCAGCTGAATAACGTGATTTCTAAGCATACTTCCTTAAAATGTAATAGTGCTAGGGAATATTTAAAATGGATTATTTTAAAAGAAAGGTGGAATATGCAAATTTTTGGTGAAGGAATAAAGAAAACAGTGACTTTTTTTAAATAAAACAGTTTTCCACTTTCTCTCTTGAAATGAAGGCCAGTTACGGCTGAGGCACAGGCAAGAGAGGGCTACAGAAAGATTTTCCCGTCAACAACTGCCCGATGCTAACTGAAGAGCTCAGGTAAATATGTCCTACCCCTCTGAAGCACACTTGACATTTCTGATCTTTGAACTCAGATTTTTACAATTTGTAGGCTCCTTAGTGAGGCCTTAAGAAGTAAAGGTCTTCTTGAGCTCAAAGGACCCTCACTGCTTTCTGACTTATTCATATATGGACGCTGTGTTATGGGAAAGCCACGTTAACCAGATTTCAAGGATTCAGCCACTCTGGTAATACACTGTACCCCTCAAAATGGAGATTGCATAAACAAAAGATTTTCCATCCTTCTAAATATCAGTTAATTCCACCTAATCAGATCTATTATCAGCACTAATCCTAACACATAGATTACCAGCATTACAAAGCAGCCATTACTAATTAGCCCTCCTTCCTAATTCTGCCAGCCCAGGAAAGCCTATCCACAGTACTATTAAAAGAGAGTCTATTCTGAATTGCTGTTTTGTTTGTAAAAGGAGTGGGAAAAAAAAATCTGTGTTCCTTTCCAGCTGGCACAGTTTTCCTAAATTAGATTAACTTTTAATTTAAATTAAAAATTTTAAAAGCTTCACACAAAGAGACAGTAATTGCCCATTTGAAACATCCAAAAAAGGTGATTGAAGGGTACAGTAATATGCTTACATGAATAATAAATAATACTTAGCATTTAGATAGGGCTTTATCCTCATCAAATCACTTCTTTATCAGCATTAACTAATTCAGACATTATGCCAGCAAAAAAAGTAACATTAAACAATAAAATAGTGCCCTACCTTAAACTGGGGTAAACTGAGGGATACTGCAGCAATTCTGCAATGATGATGACATGTGAGTTTCAGAACATGCACTATGTCAGGTATTTCCTCATGGAACCTGAGTGCTCAGTTAATCTGAATCTGAAGTTAATTTTTGCCACAGCCATTGAGTGGGCTTGAGTGATTCTACACGAGTCAATTTTGACTCCCATTTATGCCAGTGTCAATGAGAAGCTAGGAAAGACACATAACATCTCTTTACCTTCATATATTAATTTTAAAGATGGGGATAATTATTAACACATATTTAGGTACACACACTCATACATTGTGCCTCATAAACACTCAGCAAATTGTAATTACTATTCATCATTAGAAGGAATTCATCAGCCAACTACTAACAGTAACCTAATGGAATATCTCAGTACTCTGGCAGGAAATGGAGACATAGTCTAAACTAGGTATTGAAATGGAATAAAAGATTCTAACATCCCTGGAAATGATGGTGCATCTTCCACTGCAATGTGTAACAGTTCCCATTACACAGCCTGCTGTGGTGGTGCATGTCTGTAAGCCTAGCACTTAGGAAGGTCAGGCAGGAGGAACACTGCAAGTCTGAGATCAGCCTGGACTACATAGTAAGTTCGAGGCCAGCCTGGACTACATAGTGAGACCCTGTCTCAAACAAACAAAAACCCCACTGTATGCAATTAACGTACCCCAGGTGAATATATAACATTTCCACTTTATTTATTTATGTATTGTCTTTATTTATTTATGTATTTATTTATGTATTTATGTATTGACTCAGCTTTCCACTGTTTTTAGATCTCAGGCATTAATTTTACTCTTAGCATCCACTAATGGAAAAAACAATGACTAAGAATTATGGTGAATATGTAACACCTTTGTGACACTTCTAAATGAACGCATGCTTATGTCTTAACTACAAAAGACACCACATACATCAAAAATCCCTTCACTACATAAGTGGGACAAACACATGTTTAGTACACATATACATTTGAGAAACAATTGTAAGAAGTTCAATCTTCTTCAAGGGTCTGCAGCCTACAGTGTAGAAACCACTCTCCTAGAGGCTAAGAAATAACATTCTGTTCTACACCCTCGTTGCACAGCTGACACGCGCCAGAAAAATTGAGTAGTACCATCAGTTTCCACGTTTCTAAAAATTTTCAAATGGAACCTGGTAGAATGAAGCTTAGTTCCTCATAGTGTTTTAGAGCTGGGAGAAAAGTTGGATCCAAGTCATCCGCTTTAAGATGAGAAACACTGAAACCCAGAGAAGCTGAGATTTTCCCTCTCTAACTACCACATAACAGCAGAATTCAATTCTTAAATTTCAGTCACAGTTCACTATATATTAAAAAAAAAGCTGACAATATGGGTACTTGTAAGAAATATGCACAGAAAAGAGAAGAACACTATATAAATTCTTTTTGGTAGAATTTTTTTCTTTGTCTTTTTCCCCTACCCTTAACAGATCAGATGCAAATTCCCCCGACTCTCAAGCAAGAGTCATTTACTCTGAATTTTAAGAAATACATAATTGTGTTCCTTTGCCCTCTCTTCTCTTCAACCTCTTTTCCATGAACAGGGTAAGAAGATGGGACACTATAGATATATATGGTTGGCTGGTTTGTTTAAAGATAAAAACCAGTTAAAATATGCCAGCCACTATACAAAAACAGAAGACTTAAAATCAATTTCAATCATATGTATAACTGCATCTTTAGCTGTCGGAACTTTCCATATATTTTCATTTCTCTTCACTTGGAGAAGAGAAATGGTTGCAACAAAACCTTACGTTAGCCTTCATGGGACATAATCTCAACATCTTAGCCTAAAGTATCCTGAATTACATTTTCAGTTTCCTCTGGGGCTTTGCGAGGCTCTATTAGTATTGCATATTGTACGTAAGTTACTTTTACTGTCCTTTTAAAGCTTGTTAAAAGCTACACAAACTTTATACTTCATGGCTCTACGGTTTAACTTATCTACCAGTAAACTTGTACCCACAATTTGTCTAGTTTTCCATATTGGTGATTTCTACCCATTATTATGTCTAAATGGATCATTTTGTTTAAAAAACTATATTTAAATTAATAGTAGTCACTGGTCATATATATGAAAAAAAAATGCCCTGAACTTTGCTCTACACATTCAATATGGTAAAATCCAGAATATAAAGTTTTAATAACTATGACACTACTAGCAAGTCCAAATGACTTGCTAAATATTGTACATTAAATGTGACTGTTCTATTTACTCCAAATTTTAAGTAATACATAAGTAAAACAAATCTAAACATGATTTAAGCAGGTGCTATGCATGTCTGCATTGGCCAGATTTAGACTATGCTGTTTTTCACTTTTTGTAAGCTAGACCTAAGTTAGATCATACTATTTAAAATACAAAATTCACATTACACCTTTCTGCACACCATCCCAACAAGCTGCACTTAGACCGTCTGTGCTTTTGATTGATAGACTTCTGGCTTGAGCCACATGCAACCTAAAATTCAGCCTTTAAGAGAAAACAGCATTGAAATCACAGTTATTGTGTATCACAGAGGAACTTTGTTGGCTGAAATTCTAACAAATTTTATTTTTCAAACACAGGATTTTTTTAAGTTTTTTTTTTCCTAGAGCAATAATCTCATTTAAAGCAAACAAAAAATTATAGTAAATATGCCCAACAGTAAAAACAACAGATGAAACGTTCATATTCCTGAGTGCCATGTAATAGTAGCATCAGCTGCATCTGGAAGGAGAAACCTGTTTCTTTTCTGTCTTTGTGGACTAACATCAGTGAAACTGCACAATTATTATATGATTATTTATAATTTCTATTTAGGAATAAAGCTTGGATTAATAACTTTACTCAGGACACTCAGAATATTATGAGAGCAATGCATATCATGTTTATCTATCAAAGTTACTTCTTTCTAGTACGTAAACTATTTAGAGTTTTGAGTCACTACAAAACAAAAGTGAAAAATTAAGTAAAGATGGAATTTGGAATTTAAGTATTTTAGTAGAATAAAGTAATCTTTGTGAAATTAATCATCTGAAACTAAATACATATCAAACACTATTGGAAAACAGGAAGATTTTGTGGTAATTATGAATTTCACACAAAAATTTTCAAGATACTAGCCTTTATCTTATTTTTCAAGCAGCTTTACAGTGCTCTATTTATGGCAACAGCTTTGTTAAAGAGATAAAAAAAAACTATTCTAAAGAGAGGGGTGCAGAGGAGATTTTTTTTTTGCTATAAATGCTATAATGAATAAGTTTATATTTATGTTTAAGAAATCTAGCCCACAAACTTCTAAATACTTCCAAATACACCATTATTATTTAAAATAAAAATTTATGTTCAAGGTTCCTTAACCATTAAGAAAAAAACACTCCAGATTTCGATATCAAATGTTATTTGTCTATATATTACAGTAGTGCAAATGTCTCACTAGTTAAAAAGAACTTTCTAGAAAAAGATTTAGTTACTGGGAATTCTTGAAAAGAAACTTAACTTGATGTCATTATTATGAATGAACCTTGATCATTTTACACATTGTTACTTTGATAGCCTAGTTTGAAAATTAGAGGGGATAAACACACACACATATAGATACCGTCTTATTTTTTGTGCCCAACATTTTTTTTTACCAGCAAGACTACTGTGATAGTTTACCCCACCTCGTGCCTTAATTAACTAGTATTAAATGGTAATGAAGACGGCTCCAGCAAATTTTAATTTAAAAAAATTAAGTATGAATTCAGTCATTCAATAAAGTGTTGTCGTCCTTTGGTGTGTTTCTAGGCACAGAATATAGCAATTTACTATTGACAAGCACTAACGGAGGAGGTCATTTCACAAGTATAGTGTGGACAAAGGTGAACCGGGCAACTGATGAAATCTGTGGCCGAGGCGAAATAGCAATCTCTGAGCCAAATGGTAATAAAGTTACTGAAATGAAGCAATGTAGTTTCTAAACTGAACTGTCATAAAGGAGGATATGGGCCTCAAACTGGCATGTCAGTAGTAATTAAAATATTATTTCTCTTTTTTAAAAAGATCCCAATGGTTTTAATAATCTCATCGATTTTTTTTTTTTAATTCAAAGAGCTAAATGTGAGGTTAGAGGGTGCCCCTGGGCAGACAAGGGAAGAAGCGGGCAGTACAGAGGTTAGGAGAGAACTAGGGCGAAATCTAAAGAGAGAAGAAAAGAACTATGCAGATGTATTAAAATACCGGAGTTTTACAAATGTTTCCACACACAGACTACTGTGCTATCCCACAGGAAAGTAGTGAGAGATTCAAAAGTGATACCTGATATTAATACTTAGAAAGTAATTGCTACCTAGAGACTGTGTTTATTGCTCCCATGGATATAAGTTTCTGTGAGCAAAGATGAAAAAAGTTCTCAAAACACATCCTTCCTGAAGGCTCTAAAGTCTTGGAGTCTAGCAAATAGCATTCTTTCTATGTACGCTAGAGTATAAGCTCTCCTGCAGGGTGGCACTAGACTGAGGACTTGGCTACCTCAGAAAGGCAAGTTGCCTTGCGTACCACACAGCTTCAGCCTTGGCAAAGCCAGAGAAAGACCACAGCCACTAACAGGAAGAAGCTATGAAGCCCAAATCCAAATCCAGACACTCTTCCACTGGACCCACGCTCTCATCACGGCAAGTATTTCTAAAAAGTTAATATTTAGCCATGAAACTGGCTCCATCCTAACATTTTATGTAATCCACTTTACAGCTAGCTAATTTCATACAATCATCTTTCACTTAATTAAACCTACACTCATGTTATTGAATAAATCAATAATTTGTCTAAACTGAAATATGAAGTAGAAAACAGCTCATTTGGAGAGAACAGTCATCAGGATCTAGGGCCTAACCAGGGAATCACAGAGTCGTAGACTCAGGACACTGGAGACAAATCAAAGCTTTGGAAATTTCTGCAGTATTTTCTCTTGAAGCATGATCCTTCCTTACAAAGTACAGTATTCCCCACCCAGCTGTTAGACCCAAAACGAGATTTGCTGCATGATCAAAGACCTATCTGTACAGGATTTGGAAGACTTCAGGTTAAATTAACCAAGAGGTCCCTTCTTGCCAGAACCTTCCCACTCTCTATAAAGCAAAATAAACATATTTCTGCAATGAAAGTTGGCTTTTCTTGTCATATCTATGAGAAAAAAATAGAATGGTATTTTTAAATGAGGAAGTCAATCAATTTATTTTTTTCTTGCACTCTTAAAATCTCTAGGCAAAAAAAGAAAACACACCAGCCAGATATAAAATGTTAGTCTTTATTTTTCTCATTGCTTTACTAATGTTAACATATGCTGTACATATGAGAGTCCAGAAGAAAATAACAATATAAATGTTCACTGAATAGGACACTCAATTAGAACCAGTAAACAGTTGACTGAGACTGTTGCTGAACCATGAAGCAAACAGTAGGTCTTTATAAAACCATCCCTAGAGTTTCATACCTTTTACACAAACATTAAAAATTTTACACCAAGGTAGTGATCAGTGTTCCAATAGTAATCATCAGTGTTCTAAAAATATAATACACTCCTGATCAACTGTCAAGGAATAAACTCCTTGTTTTTTGAGGGCAGGAGGGATTAGGGCAGTTACTCATATAACTCAAAAATTTTAGCCCCAAGGTCTATGACCCTTTTGAAAAAAAATACAAAGTAAGATTTAGCTAGGATGTAAGCTATACTCCAGAGGCATTATCAAGATTAAGCAACTGCTTGTCTGTCCTTGGTTTATTTTGCTTTTTATTTTGGCAAGGCTAAATGACCTTCCTCCACAGGAAATAAATCTGTAAAGAGCTAAAGATCATAGGCAATTAATGCACTGACCAGCAAGAGAGTTCCCTTCAATTACGGTTGTGGATGTGCCAAACGCAGGTGGAAATGTGTTTGCAAAAAGCAAGGTGAAGCAAAATGCAGACAGACTTGCACTGCTGGAAGACAGGATTGAGTTTAGTTCTGTGCAAGATTTTGTGCTGTCTGACGGTGACATAATAGTGTCAGCTAATGAAAGGTTTTTATTTAGTGCCAATTTTAACAAAACCCACTCTTTATAAATTATGACACAATAGGGATTTGGAAGTCTTCCACATCATTTTAAAAGGAGGCAAACTAGAATCCAGCATGAGATGAAGGTATTATTTCATCTTATACGGTTCCCATTTTCATCTCAGGAAATAACTTATTTATTGGTAAAATAAAGACTCAGAACATTAGATAAAGAGACACAATTATAAGATTACACAAAGTCAGCGTTCACCTGCATTAATAGCTTTTCTGGTTACAGAGAATCATTTGTTTCAAATCTTTTCAGTGCATATCAACTCTTGCTTTACTGAAAGTAAAATCTACAGGCATGCGCTTGCACACATGTGTACGTCTGCGCGCGCACACACACACACACACACACACGAAGGGAAAAAATGCATTTTTAACAACAGAGTTGCAATAAAATCAAATCTTTTTACTCCCAAGGCGCTGCTCGTATTAGAAGACGTTTGTTGCTTCTTAAAGGAAGTCCATAACAAATGTACATTTTATCAGCCTTGGAATTCTAATTGTGTTTAATACAGTTTCATGTTGCATCAAAGTACAAAATCAATACCATTTGTCCAGCATACAGGAAAAATGGAATCTATAAATGCTCCTTATTCAGTAATTAAACACCTATTATTGTCATGGGTAGTGAAACAATGAATATGATAAGATAAATTTTTGCAAGAAAATACAGTAGTGATTAATACCTCCCTACGTATTAAATAAAAATGACTGCCTTTTGTGCAGTACTGCTGGCGGAAGAACGGGGATGCGAGTAGTTGCCAGTGCCACAATAACAGGCTAACCTTGAACTGAACTCCCTTGCTCAAGAAATTAAATGCTGTAGCAGGACTTTAAATCCCCCCACTTAGAGCTCATTTGTGCGCCATGTAACCTGCAGTTCCCGAAGAGAACTCATTATCTTCCGAAGGAGAACCCTTTTATAATTTCTTTATGAATGTGTATATTGTTTCTCAAAAAAAAAAGTATTTCACTGTCCAAAAAGGATAAGAATATTAACAGTGTACGCAAGGCAAAGAGACTTGTACCAATCAGATACCATTTCTACTTCCAGGAATTCAAGTACAATATAATCTGTTATGGAAAACTCAACATTAGGTTGAGAATGAGGTTAGAAGAAATACATATTTAGAAAAAGATCTTAATCTGTCAGACTGATGCTAACATTCTTAGTTATTTTGTTGCTAGAGTTCTCTCTCTCTCTTTTCTCGCTCCCTCTCTCTCTTCCTTCCCTCCCTCTGTTTTATTCCACAGTCCTCACCACCCCCCACTACACACAAACACGCTGCCCCACCTACCACCCACCACATGGCTCCTGGTGACTTTGCCTTAAAAAAAAAAAACCTTAAGCTTGATGCAGCAGGAACAGCTACAAAGTACAAAAGATGAATCTATGGATGTGACACTTGTAAAGGGTAACCCTATTTCACATGTGAGATGGGACAAAAAAGAAAGAAAAAAGGCCACTGAAGCAATAACTGCTCACTGAATTACCATTAAATTGTAAGATTTACAATCCAATGTACAGTAAGTGCATATCTAATGGAGTTTGTCCTCTAAAAGAATATAAAGTGAATCTTTGCAGCTTAAAGTGTATGTAGGTGATGTATGTTTCTTTTAATCTACTTTTTAATTAAAAACAAAAAATTCAAAACACAAAAAAGCCACACTGCAGAACCCTGAGGCAAGCGTAAAAGCTTACCTAATTTCAAATGCACTTTACATTAATTACTCTCATTTTCCATCAAACTGAATTCAGTCTTTCAAACACAAAATGTAAGGGACATAACGAGATCTGTGCAGAAAAATAAAAAAGTCATGCTATCCTATCACATCATTAATATATGAATACTTAAACTTTCTGATCTGTTTGTTAAATTTAAAAAATGCTGTGTCTAAATGTTTGGTTATATATTGTGAGAGGTTTTTAAGACACAAAAAAGACACTTTATTCATGTTATATCATTTAATAAGGGCAAATACATTCTGATGGAGAAAATTCAAATATGATACTTGAGTAGCCAAATATCAATAATATCATGGCTATGTTTATTAGCCACAAACAACCCCCACAAACAAGTTGACAATTTTCGAAGAAAAATTACTAAAAATAAAATTGAACTAATTCTTTAATAACTAAAGCAGAGTCTAACAACCATCATCTACACTGCTCTCTAAAGTAAACATTAGTGAAACAATGCCAATATCAACCCATGATAGATAAACACTAATGAAACCTAACTGGTCAGAGATTCATATACATGGATAATATTTTAGTGAAAGCTTTCCAGAAAAGGAAAAAAAAAGATAGAAGGTTACTTAAGAATATTTCTTAAAAGATTTATTTATTCTGGGTCAGTAAACAAGAGTCTTATTTAAGTAGTAGTGCAGAAGCCACTGTCCTTGAATTAAGTAAAATATAAAACTACTGCGCTGATTTTGCAAATCTATGCTTTGCTCTCCTCACCTCTCACCTCCAGGATCTGAATTTTATTTGAAAGGATTAACAAGTAACACACATGATCAGTAATGATATCCTTGTTCTTTGAAGCCTTAGTGAAACAAGTTAGGTGAAAGTGAAGTAGGGAATTATCAGTGCAAGTAGCTACGTCATCAGAGCCTTCCAAAAGGAACCGTACAGAGATGCCTAAATGAACAGTAGTATAAAGAATTTTATAGATGAAATACACACAGATATCTGTATCTAACACACACAGCCTACCTCTGGTTATGAGAAATATAAAATAAATGTACTACTATAATGTAAACCAAAAGGCATTTGTTAGTCCACCTTCACAGCAATTTTTAACTTCGATCTTAGTTTAAATGATGTACCCTGTTCTCCCCACTAATGCCAAGACATTTGAAAGATTATTCAAAATATCAGCTGGTTAAAGCCCCTTTCTATGCTACGGTGAGCTGGAGAATTTCAGCATCTGATGAAGACCAGTGAACCACCTGATACTTTTTCAGCAGGGTGATAAAATTAAAGGATGGCTTTGATTTGCTTGAGGGATTATTTCCCTTATTTAATTGTTTAAAGTGCACAGTATTAACACAAAGAGGGGGGAAAAAAAGAAAATTAAGAAGGTGACTGTAGAGCCTGAGCTAATTGCAAGCTGATTAGATTGTGCCATGCAAGAGCTCTCCCTCCCTTACATACCATCACAAGCTCTGGTCTTTCCACCCTGCTGCTGCAGCAAACAAGCTGATTTGCTAACAAAGTGGTCAGCTCGGGCACTTGCACAGCGGCTCACGGGGTCCACAGACGGCTGCTCTCCATGCAGAGAATCGCAAGCTCCATTTTCCAATCTGATTACACGGCTCCTTGTTCCAGCAGTCTTAAACCTTCATGGCAGTTTACCAACATTTTCATCACTTTTTTCTTTTACAAAGCAGAAGAACTGATAAGCTCTCAGGTACCCAGGATTTCATAGTCAATGTCTGGCCAGCAGCCAGCATTCCTTCACCACACAACTGTTTCGGGCCACACTGCATAAAGCAGACAGGATTTACCAGACAGCACAGAACTATTGGAATTTTGCCGGGTATACAAGTGGGCAGCATGTTTCTGTCCTTACAGATGTCGACTCTTGTGTCTAATCACATGTAGGACGTACAGAGACCTAATAAGTGCCCTGCCTGCCCCTACCTTCTCCCCAAAAGAGGTAATGCAAAGCAAATCAATCAGCATATACCCATGAATTCATGATCACCCTACCTCGGGAACTCTGCCTGATAAATGTAAAGCACTAATAACTGTTTTTAAAAGTCCTGGTCTGATTACCTAGACTAATTACCTCAATTACCATGAAAATGATCCCAGTGACTTTCCGTTTCAATCTAAAATGTTGTCGGCAACACAAAAATCACTGATTACCACCTTCAAACTTGGGCAATTCCCTAGATCTTAAAAAAAGACAAACTCAAAGATATAGAAATGAAGCACAAAATTTGCCTTCCAAAGCAGCCTCTGAGAAGTCATCTTCTACCTTTTAATTCCCAGAAATCACAGCACTCTGGTGGCATGAGTTTCGCTGCAGTATATTCACATTCAAAAGTTTAAAACAAGATGCCAACAGCATTTCAAGTCAAACACCTAGGTAGGAAGACTCTGGTAGCTAATATTTTAGCAATTCACTTTACTTATAGTGCATGGGCCCAAAATGCAAAATAAAACGGGCATAAAGTATGAATTTTACAGTGAGGTAATATAAATGTTCACTCACTGGATCATTCTGATCAACCGAACAATAATAAACAAAAAATAATAACAGAACCTCCTTCAGTCATGACTAGCAACTTTCTAACAAAGATAACGCAAAAGAAAATGGCTTTTAATGTCTGTGGCTATTCCTGGTTTGTTTTTGCATAATATTGATCTACCATAAATGGTTTGGAGAGGGGAAGGAGAGGAGTCTGCAGTTATGGGGGAAAATGTGTAACTCAGCTCTTGAACAATGAATGCCTCAGTACTCTAGCTCACCGGTGTGCTGACCCTCTGTATCTAAGAGTCATTAGCTGCAGTCCCGGCCTGCTTCCAGGAGGGGGGATTTGAACTCACACACCAATGTGGGGAGATTCGGGATTTGAGCATGCCAGACAGAAGGGTCATTCCTCTTCGCTGACGAGGAGGACGCCTGTCCCCTGGGGAGGGGAAACTGGATGAGTGAGTGACTGTCGCAGATCTCAGGCAATGGATATGCTGCTGACTCAGGAATGGATTCTGACAGCCACCCTGCTTCGGTCCAGCCGCTCCAACTGGGAGCCAGGTTAGGGCGGCAGCACTGACAGGGTGTGCAAAAGTTAAGGGAGAAGAGAAGAGACTGGAAAAGGGGGATAAAGGAGCAAATGAACCGGCCACTCCTTTCTGAGACGGACATGTAGTACCAGAAATAAACATCTTTCCTTCTTGCAAGTTGATATTGCCCATAAAAGATGTGTTGTGGCTATATAAATTTAGAACAATCACAGCATTAAAATTGTAAAAGACAACACAGATTTTTAAAACTGATAGATTAGGCTCTCTATACCTATATCCAAAACACTGCAAAAATCTATAAACTCAAAGAAAGTATACACATACATCCGTATATGTATTTGCATGGGGGTGGCATTCTGCATAAATGACTGTCAACTTAAAATGCCATTCTCTAATTTATATGCAAATTCTACCTCTGGTAAAATAAAAACATATTTTAAGCAGCTTATAGTGCCAACACATTATTCCCATGAATGATTCCTAGTAAACTATTTATGCCAACTGTGGGGGTTTTTTTATGATTTATTGGATGGTGAACGAAACCACTTAAACTATAGTTGTCTGTATGAATCAGTAATTTTCATGTTTCTAATTAAAATGTAAACAGCGTAATGAAGACATCAAGTTTTTAGGCAAATGTCTCTTCCAGTGCCACTTGGGGTATGGTAATTACTGGAGCAGATCTATGGATGCTCCTGAATCCTCTACAAGTCCAGATTAAAAGCATTACTGCTAAACCTGGCTTTTCACACGAGGGAATTGTGTACTTCAACCCATTCCCAGTTTGCTTACAGATGCACATCGGCATTGCCTTTAAAAAGTGATCATTAGGAAAATCAGAATGAAAAATAACAAATGAAGTAATCTATATTTAAAAAGTTGACTATAAAACGTTTACTAGCAATCAAAACACTGGAATTAGATCCATTCAGATTTGATTTCTTGCCATTTGTTTCTTGATGGGGTAAAAAAAAAAAAAGAAGAAAAAAAATAAAGGTATAAACCAAATAATATGTACCATACGTTTACAGAGCCAGGATCTGAGTCAAGGGGTGGGTCAAGAAGCTGATTCCAGTCCAAGATACTGTTAATTTCAAATTTCATTTGTTTAGATGAAATAAGTTTCCAATTTAAAAATCAGCAAAATTTTAAAAGTAACAATAAATAATAGTCATATATTGAAGAATGTAAAAGTGCCTTTGAAAACTGCAATCGGTTTTCATTTTTATCTTTACTTACATTTCTTCTGAAATTTGTCAAAATTTATCCTGAAGTAAGTGCCCTTTTATACATACCAAAAAAATACAACACCTCTTCTGCGTACATCTGTTAATTGCGCTTCCCTCTACAGCCTGTTTTTCCAAGTTCCTCAGGACAGTTGCTTTAAGTATTTGTTACCCAGCACCTAGGCAGTTCTCTTTTTAAAATTATAATTGTGCATCACTGTTTCCCATACACCCCTCACAACTAATGTAGCTATACTCAGAGATGTATGGCTATAAATGAAATCTGCAATGATAAGAAAAGTCTGAAGTGTATGATAAAGGGAGAACATGGCCCCTTCTTTCCTAACCCATGGACTCAAAGTCCAGGCAGACTAACATGGCCAATATTCGTATTATTTTTACATAAATGCTAGACAAGCATGTTGCTGAAGCTGACTGCAGAACTGAGAATGGATAAGACACGTGAAAGTGTGCAGGGGTGAGTGAGACAGAGAGCAATTTTTGTACTTCCATGCTATTACTAAAGTAATGTGAACAAATAAATGGATATCCACCATTCTGAGGCCAGGGAGATTATTCCATCTAAAACTGTTGTCTCTACTTTTGCATCTGAAAACACATAAGCTTCTTTTTCTCCCCTTTGATTTAAACATAGACACAGCATTTTGGGGTGGGGGAGGGGTGAAACATGGAGAGAAAAAGGATTTTGAGAAAGATATATTTTGGTCATGTTTAAATTTTTAAAACCATCTTGAGGGTTTGCAGAAGGAAAGAAGGCTGATTAAACAAGGCCAAGTGTTTTGCCGGCTTAAGGGTGATATCATAGTTGTGTTCAATATCAGAAGTGTTGCGAATACAGGCATCATTTCTAGTCGCTTTGTGCCAGAAAGGTAAACACTGGATTGCAGTGTGGATTAAAACAATAAGAAATCCCTTTCCTCTCAGGCTTTCAAGGCCGTGTTAATCGGGTGTAATTTTTAATGAACACTAGCTGCTTGGTACTCATTCAAGACATTTCATTAGAAGGTTACTCATTTAAAAATCAACGTTTCAACCATATCAAGCTGTAACCTTTCTGAAATGTAAATGAATGGTTTAAATGAGAAGATTAATAAAGAAGGGATGTTCCAATTCCAAGCATGGCATGCTATGTATTTTTAAATTTGTCTATGCCAGATGCTGTCAGTCAGAACAAAAAACTGTCCAAGCAGACAATCTGTGCGTCTGAATGTTGATCATGTTGGAAAGTACAGGGGGGGAGGGGGGAGAGTGTGTCAAGGATTCATGGTCCTTCATCTTTGCAGTAGAGCAAACACGTCTCTCAGTATAGCGACAGACAGCTGCTTCCACTTTCTAATGTGCCCTAACTTAGATCACTGAAAGAATTGTCAGCACTCAGAGAAACACACAAAGATAACACAGCCAGCTGCCATGGAGGGGGAAAACAGCACAGCTCAGAAGAAATGGGATTTGTTCCATTTGCATGATGCTGCTTCCCCTGGGCCCCTTTCTTTCAAATCCAAAGCACAAAAGACAACACTTAACATATTTGCTTAAAGATGACAACCTCATGTTGATTTCATTTGGATGTAACAGTGTCAGGATTACAGATATAAGAATATATTATATCTGTAACAGAGACTGACAAATGTATCCATCAGTGGAACTGTCTGATTCATCTGCTTATACAGCCATTTTACCATCCCAAGGGTGCCATCTAAGTAGTAACTTTAGAAGACTGAAGGTCTAATTTTATTACACCACATTTCAACCTACTAAACAATATTATTTCTAAAATAGATCATTTTTATTGGAAGTCTCCCTGATGAAAAATCCAGTAGACACCAGAGAATTTATGAACTGTATGGGTCCTTTGAACTCAATATACTGCCCATTTTAAACAACTTTTCTTGCTGTATGGCAAAATCCTAGTATCAAATAAGTGAAAGTTAGAACATGTACGGTTTGAGTAGGTAAGCATATTCACACACACACACAAACATAAATATATATATATATATATATATATAGAGAGAGAGAGAGAGAGAGAGAGAGAGAGACAGAGAGAGAGAGACAGAGGCAGAGGCCAACAGAGACAGAGAGACAGACAGGGACAGAGTCAGGGACAGAGATAAAGAGAGAGAGAGAGAAAGAACATATGGATAGAGTATGGATACCTGTGAAATTGGGCCTTACCTAGTCTACTTGAATAAATTCTTCATAATCACTTATCTTCTGTCTATTCCATTAAATGCCTTCCTCAATATAGCATCCATTCTTCAACAGCAACTATACGACTAACCATTGCCTGTCAATATCTTTTCACATATACTCAATCTCATTTCTAGTTAAGGTATTTTTTAGACAGAAGGGAAGACTGCACTGGCTAGTGGTAGACATTAAATCCTGTCCCACTAAGGAAACCATGATTCTCTTCTGACATCTACACACTTCTAACAGTCTTACTCCTGTATGGCTTCATTGTTTTTCACTTCATTTTTTTAAGCAAACAGATGTAGTCTAAGGTGACTGAATTGATTTATTTATATCTACATTATTTTGATTTACTTAATTGGAATTACAAGGATGAAAGTAGAGACACAGGGAGCAGACAGGGAGGAAACAATGGTGTTCTTCACATGTGCACTCCACACAAAGACACAAACACACGCACAAATGTCTGTGCACAGTCAGCCCCACAACCCAACCAACCTACTTCCCCTAATGAAATGCTGGCCTCCTATGCTCTTGCTTTGTCCAAACGAACGCTCTACTGCTTGTTGCCATTTATGGGCAACAGCGTAACTCACTCATTTGGTCTTGTTTTATAAAATAGAGTTAACGGCTATATGTGAAATTTCTGCACAGCAGATGGTTACCAATCATCATTTTCCATTTGTTTAGTTTCAGTAAAAAGAAAAACTCTGGGGTAGTGATGCACAGAAAAGTAGCAGTTTGCATGATAACCCAACCAGTGCCAGAAGATGCATTAAAAAAAAAGAAACATTTTTTATCAAGTAGTACAGTATATCCAGATCAAATATAATTTTAAGCAGTGGAAAGAGGTTATCCCCATCTCTATCCATAAAGGAAAATGCATTTGAATAATTTATTTTCTTTCTTAGTATAAAATCCTCTTAATTTAGCTTCTCTATTTTTAACGTGATCAAAGTTTCTCAAAGCAACTTATTATAACCATTAATGTTTATCATCACCCACAGAAAAATCATTTTCTTTACCTCTAAGTAGCCCAGTTGTCCAACAGAAAATGGGAAATAGGAGCCATTTGTGGACAAGTGCACACGCACAGAAAATTAAGCTGTAAATATCTGGACTGGGTTATTACTGGAATCTGGAAACATATGGGGCTACAGAACAAGCCAAGCCCCATTTCCACAATGTCCAGGTAATTGCCTAAATGATTTATACCTTACTGTTTCTATTAAAAATGTCCTTAAAGAGAAACATTTGTAGGCTTGGTTGTGCAATAAAAACTGGTATCTGATTTTACTTGTACAAAATCTTGTGAAAGATGTTATACTTCTTCAAGGACACAGGCACCACAAATAATCTATATCCTGGGCAAAGACTGAGTGCTAAAAGAAGGTGTGGTCATTCACTCAAAGGAAATAATCATGTAATGAAAGCAAATTTTAAGTGGTTCACTTGTGATTAGCTTTTATTCTAAACAAAAGTAACCATCAAAAGACATTATCTTTATGCACACATGATAAATGCATTTAATCCATTTTAGCGTGACCTGTACCACAAAACCCAATTTTAATTTCAATTTTAACTAATTTTTTCATAAATCTTATTCACTAAAACTTCAACTGAATATCACAGCAAACCCAGCCTCTAATGGACAAATAGGTGTCACCTCCCAGACAGACTTAGGCCACCAATATAAAAATCTGGAGTGAGATTTAATTTGGTTCACTTAGAACCAGTGGTGGCGAACCTATGGCATGCATGCTGCAGCAGGCTGTTTGTATCACTGAAAGCTCTAAAAGGTTCACCATCCCTGACTTAGATGGTATCTGCATGGAATTATTACCAAGTGGTCCATTCAGAATGAAAGGGCTCTCAATGCTGTCATGACATTGCTCTACTGACCACCCCCCGCACCCTGCCCAAATGCCTACACACATACACACACATACCCACACATATACAGTTGCATACTCCAGAAAATTTTTATGTTTCACTTCACATTTTAAGGCAAGAAAACAAATATAATTTCATATTCTTCAAGAATTGCCATGTCTAGACCTAACTAAAATTTAAATTACTAACAGATGCCAACCATGCATATGGAGCAAATAACAACAACTACACAATAAATCACTGGCCACTGACTTTTAATCATGTTCATGTACTCTGGATACCACTTTGTGTTACTGTCCTCTTAGAGACATCATCTTCCAACTCTTCTCTATGAAAAGATTAAAAGATTGACATTTTAGGTCTGAAGAATCTGCATGGATACTTTTATTCATTTAGAACTCTCACAGTTTCTGGATTCAATAAATAACATTTTCATTGCCTCTGTAGTTGTTTCTTTTAACATTTTAATTGGCACACTTTTGTTCTGTTTAGTGTCTGAGACTTTTAATTTATACTGTACTAACAACTCAGCAGTAAACAAGAATTTTAAGGCTAGATCTTTTAAATCTTCCCTTGACTTAGCTTGGTTGCTGGCAAGCTAGTTTATAAAACTCTACTACTCTAGGTCTTCATTATTAATCTGATGAATTCGAATATATTTCAATAATTTTAACTGACTTCAAGTTACGGAGTGGCTACCAGAAAACAGGGAAGAACTATTCAACATAGAGAACTAAATACATGAGTCTCCAGTGCTGTAACCAAACCACAAAAATGCTCTTGTTACTTTTAACATACTGTGTCTTCACCTTTATTGCGCACTGCTACCTAAGATTATCCTGCTATACTGTCCTTCACTGTGGAAGTTCTTTGCTGAAGATGCAGTGTTTGAATGCAATTAAGTAAGCAACATTTGTCTACTGTTACTCACTTCACGGCAGGACTTTGTAATAAACCAAGTTCAGCAACTGCAGACATTTCTTACACTGAGGAGTACATGAGACCAACCTAGACTTACACTGAAATCTCCTTTGTAAAACAGTGTTTTTAAATGAATGCTGATAAAATCTTTGTTTTTGACTTTTTTCAGGACTCAATGTTTACCACATGCTTTCCCCTGGTACATATTTAGGTTTAAAACCACAAATATGAAAGAGAAACTATAAAATACTGCTGATTAGCTACTTTTAACATCAACATTTCATCAAATTGAATTTCCTTTAGAAAACTTTGTAACATCATTTATTGTAACATTAGGTGACAGACTGGAGAAAGAAACCAACCCTTCCCCAAATGCACAAACTCAACTGGTAAAGCAATTGATCCAGTAGACATCAGAGGTCATGGGTATAATCTCAGCTAGGTTGTTTACTGCTGAGTAGTTAGTACAATATAAATTAAAAGTGTCAGACACTGAACAGAATAAAAATCTGCCAATTAAAATGTTAAAAGAAAAAACTACAGAGGCAATGAAAATTTTATTTATTGAAGATCATGTGGTTTGCACCTCATACCCTACCACCCTAAGGGCTATAATATTCCTAAGGAAATCTGGTCTGAGTAACTTCAGTACACCTTTTACATTAAGATATGGTAATAAAATGATTGTAAGCAAATTTTAAGTGTAGTACAATTATAAGACAATTTCCAGGGTTATAAAGTTTCCCTTTGAAAAATCCACAAATAATACAGAAGATTCAATTTTTGAAACAGATACACAATTTTAATAGATTGATTCTTTAAATAGTTTCAAAGTTATCTTTTGATTTTTTTTAAAGTAAGATTAATAAGAGATTACCAAAAGGGGAAGTTTCCCTCACTTTTATCAATTTAACTCACCAAACATTTATTGAATATCTCTTATAGATTTTATACTGCACAAATGTTGAGGAGATTAAAAATAATGAGCTTGATGTGTCCATTTTCAAGGAATTTATATTTTATAAAGGAGAAACACATGTTTTCAGCCATCTACAGTGGGAGAAAGACAATGTTAATGCTCAAAAGTAGCTATTTTAAAAGTACTTAGGGAACAGCAAGTAGATGTCAAAATTGATCTGATGAAGTTTTCACAGATGATGTAACTCCTGACCTAGGTGCCAGAGTCCTGTAGAATTTCAACAGGTGACCAAGAGCTTTTCAGAGTAAGAAGAAAGTGACCCAAGAGTGGAAGAAGTAGAGGAAAAGGGAATTGCTTTCAGTGTGATGAAGATACAACTTTCAGACTGATCTAGGTTATATTTTTAAAAAAAGAAATAAAAAGGATTTAAGGTCTCTAACTCCACTGCTTAACTTAATCTGATTGTCAGTCTATTTAAATCTCTCACAGAGGAAAAGCATTAGCTAACTAATACTCATCAACTCTCAAGATAGTAGAATTGCTGACACTTTTGCTTGCAACCAGTTAGTAAGGATATTTAATGAATGGTTACCATCTCCTCAGAAGGGCTCAACAAAGTGATAAATGGTCCTTGAGCTTCCTTCATTCTTTCCAAGACAATTTCTTGAGCTTCCTTAAGAGAAACAGAAAACTCTTTTCAGCCATAGGCCACTAAAAAGATTCCAAGTTACTCAAGCTCACTAGTTTATGATGAAACAATCATGAATTATATAGAAATGCAAAAAAAAAAAAAAAAAAAAAAAAACTTAAGTCATTGGATTAGCCTTTCTTTTATTTAAAAAAAAAAAAAAAAAAAAACCAGCCAGGGATATAGCTCAGTGGCACAAAGCACCTGCCTGGCAAGTGTGAGTTCAATCGCTGATACTAAAACAAGCAAACAAACAAACAAACAGCAATGCTCAGGGGCACTGAGTGGCTTTACCTAATGTAAAAAAAAAAAATCACACACCGCTTCAGGTGACACTGTGCCTCATCACCGTCACTTTCTGCGGTCCTCTTTGATGCCAATGTTCTCTGCTATTGGGTGGTACCTAGGCAGGTCATTGATCTCTTGTATAGATAATTAGCATATTCAATTATGAATGAATATTTTTATAATGCTAACCAAGAATAATTTCTTTAAAGTTTAAACTTTAAGTATAAATCTAATGATTTAGAGAACCATTTCTTAACCCTAACTTTAAATCACCTGTAGGGCATAGATGCAATAAGTCATCCCAGAAAACATCATATAATTGGTCTGGGACAGGGCTAAAGGGAAAGTTTTCTTATTATTTGGAATGTTTGGGAATCTTGCTTTTTTTAAATTTTCTTCTTATGAAGTTAATCCAGATGTAAAATTCATCAATGAAGTTGTTAAAATTAAATTAACTAATAAATCTGCCTAGTTTCATGATTTGAACTCTTATTTGACAATAAATACAGTATTTTTTTTTAAAAAAAGGCCTATCAAAGATATAAATTAGCCTTTGATTTCTCTTCTTCTATACTTCTAAACTTGACCTGTGGCAAACTGGGAATACAGAGAGAAGGGGGAATAAAAGGTCATCAGAATGAGATGAATTCTCTTTAAAATTATATACGCTTTTATACTTTTTCAAATTAAGGGGGAAAAAATAGGACCAGTTATTTTCAGTTGGCTAATCACAAATCCCCTTATTAAGCTGTTGATATAGAAACCAGGTATGGTAGTGCCTGCCTGGAACCCAGGTATTCTGCGAGGCTGAAAGAAGGAGGTCACAAGTTCGAGAGGTACCTGGCAAAGTTAGTGAGATGCTGTCTCAAAAACATATATACAAAAAAGTCGTTAAAAGGGCTGAGGATGTAGCTCAGTGTGAAGATTCTGGGTTTAACCCCCAGTACCACAGTCAAAGAAAAAAAACATGACATGGAATCTTCCATCTTAAGAAGACTATAACTGGTTTAGAGTATCGCGCTGCCTGCTGCTTAATGTGCAGTAGGCACAAATTTCTATTGTGTGCTCAGTTTTCACACATCATTATATTAGGATTTAATTTACATAATGGGCAATATCATTTTTAGCAAGAGTCATGAAAACACTCCTTACCTTTAGATGTGCCTCAACAACTTTCCCTAATTTCTTTTCCTTCTAGCTATTTCCCCCATTCCTACAAGTTGTCTTTCATCAAGGACAGTTTGTCCATGACAATAAATGAGGCTTTACTCCCCCCCCCCAACATACCCTAATATCATCTTAATTAATTCAAACTACTTCCTCATCATCTGAATATCATATACTGGTGGCTCAAGGGAAATTTGATTTTCCAGACGATCAAGTAATAACCAGCCTTGCAGATAAGTATAAAAAGAAGAAACCAAGCCATCAAAACAGTGCCCAGGTAGGTGGTGAGATCACAGTCTAGCAATAGAGGCTTCGCTGTGACAGTAAGGATCTTATTGAGCGTATAAGTAAGGAAACGGGGACCCTCCCCACCACCTAGGCAAAGTATAACTGCTGAGTTGGCTGTTAGAAAATACAGGGGAATACTTCAGACATATATTTAGGTACACATGTGCATTATAATCATACATCTGCAACATCTTCCAGATGATAGCTTACTGACAGTGAGATTTTGATAAGATGGTTTTCAAGGAAATATCCTTACACTGTCATAAAACTGTAGCTCTTTTAAACCCATCATAATAAGCAAACCTGTTCTATGGGCTGTACTGTCTTTTGGAGGTATCGTTAAAAAAATAAGCACTAAAAATAGTTTTCCCACCAGTTCTTTTTAATTTAAGGCTAAAATAAAAGAACAACACCAACAAAAAGTAAATAAACACATTAAGGGATTTAAAAAGAACAAAACATAATATAGAATGTCAATACTGGATTTTTCCTAATACTTTAACCATTTATATGCTATTGATAGATATTTGATAAATAAAAAAAAGGATTCCACACAGAATTTTCCTAAAGAGAAACTAGCTCACACTAAAAATGTATCTCTGAGTAAGATTTTACTGTCTTACCACATGAATAAATTCTTATCAATAACTGGTTCACTGGTATTCTCAAAACATATTTTTTAAATTAGGTTTATTTTAGTCGTATTACATTTAAAATCTTCCTGGAGAAAAAACAGACACTGCTCACACGTGCATATAAAATTCCATAGCTAAGGATGTTTTTTTCCTTCCAGGTTTTCAGACATGGATTCAGGCCATTCCGTTCTCCATGTCTATATCGAGGTCATATCAGCACCCTCCTCCCTGTGTTTCTTAATCTTTTGAGCAATGCGAATGAAAACCTCTCTTTAAAAGAAAACTTTGCACTTGCACTACTGGCAGAGAATAGCGGGGTAGGGCTGAGGGATCACACCCACATCTTTTGTAGGTTGGGCCTAAAATTGACTCCAGATTTGTGAGTTAAGAACCGCAAGACAGTTTTAATATAAATGTGCTTTTAAAAGTAAAAATAGCTATTATTCTTAACAAGTTACATATTGGGTATTATCCTTTAAAAATGAGTCATAAAATATCTTTTTAAGTACTTAAAGCCATGAATATGTTTTACTCTTTTACCTCTGCTTGAATGTAATTTTTCATTTTCCAGGAAAGGATATATTTTCTAACTAACCCCGTTAACCTAATTACTCATAAAGAAATACCAAAAGCGTCCCTGACATCAATACCTTTACAAGGAAATGTATCTGTGCACATGCACAAGAGCATATTCCATTTAGATAATCAAAGCTGTAATTTTTATTTTAAAAATTCCCTTAGGTCCATGTAATTCCTAGCAGTGAGATTTATCTAACGCATTTAAAGTTTGCAAACATTGACTGCTCTATATTATCCTCATTTCTTCCTCCATATATTTAAATGAAAAAGTACTGTTAAGCATAAAAGAATAACAATACTGTTTATTTAATAGCATTTGTTTGATCTTAAAATGAGGAGTATAATGAAAATGTCTTCGATATTAAGGGAACCTTTTTATCCTACTCAGAATAATTATCTTGTAAGATTAAAATCAGTGAATCATACCTAATTAAGATTTATAATTTAGCATCATTGAAGTATATGATCTTAGAGAAAGTGTTTAGTCGTAACATTAATTTGAAACAGAAAAAGAAAGAAGTGAATATAGGGGAAATAAAGCAGCTTTTGTCATCATAATGTACAATGTTGTCACATCTTTACCTGTATTGTGAGCTTAAGTATTTTAAAACCCAAATATTTGATATGAAAATATACTAAAGGATAGGTAAAAGGTTAACAAAAAGATCCTTGATTCAAAAATATAGAAGAACTTATAACTAGAGCGTAAACTATTTAAAAATATGAATTGTGACTACCTAGTAACATTTCAAATTTGCAAGGTTTTTAAAGCAAAGAATTCCTAAACTGATAGGGTGAATTTTAATGAAGTGGGTCATTGTTATAACAGTTATTTTCTAGCCTCCTTGCAATAAACTGCACACCAATTTAGAGAGCTATATTTTGTTATTACACAGGGAGAAGATTTTTCATCTTAGGTCTCATATGTAGTATTTCTTACCAAAAAGTCATTCAAAATAAGTTCATTTTTTTTTCCTCCTCAAAAATACCTTTAAAGCTCCTGTTGCCACCCCAGTCTTGGATTACATAAAAGAATAGTTACTTTTCCTAGCTCTTTGATATTTCCCTTCCTGGCAGACTTATCTGATGTGAGAAATGTCTTTTGAAAATAAATGGTGCAACTTCAAGTGCACTCAGATCCATACTTGCTGGACATTCCATCATATTTCAGTTTTGACTTGAAAAACTGCTGCTTGACTTTAAAATTTAAGTTTTAGCATCCCAAGACGAAGTTTAATGCTTTGGAGAAGAGTGCCTTGGGAAACAACATTAATGTTTTATCTACCCAACTACACAGATGGTTCAAACCAAAGGGGAAAAGGAGCCACACTGGGTCATCATAGGTCAGAGAGAAGGACAAGTTGAGGAACTAAGCTCACAATTTAAAAATAAGACATAGCAAAGTTACTGCTGCTGCATGAAAGGGTTACTTTTCATCTTTAACACAGCTGTCAGTGCATGTTTATATAGCTACAGTGCCACTTTCTAATGTCAAAATAGCAATACTGATACTATCATAACAGAGGAATTATTTTTGTGTTTGCCCCTCTTCCTTGTCACTCAGTGCGGTATGCTTTTATTAAAAGGTCAGAATTCTCTGTATATTTAGCTAATTTAAGATTTCTGTATTTAAAATCCTGATTTTACTTGTGCCTCAACCTTAAGACGAGGTGAAGGTATTACATGACACTATAGAAGCTCCCAGATTATTACAAATCTCAACTGAAATAATTCCACTATGATTACTCTGTGCTTGGGGAATAAACACTGTATCTACCTCTGTGCAAACATTTTAAAACTACAAAGCTCCTTTTAGGAATATTTGCATGAACATTCACTGAATATACCAGAAATATATCAGATGCAGAGACCATGTGACAAAAGCGAATATCTTAGATAGCAGTTCATAGATGGAGCAGAGATTGCCAGTGGTTGCGGCTTGCCATCAGTTCTCTTATACTTCTGCCATTAGTATCTCCTTAGGCAGAGGCACCTGGAATAACTGTGGAATCATCAGTCTCCAAGAAGGAATCCCAGCCCGTGACTCCCCACAAACTGACTCTAGACAGGAGGCTGTAGTTTCAAGCGGGTTTCATTGCCCTGTGACCTGTGCAGGCACAGAGGCTCCCCTCAGAGAAGGAACCTACATTGGGTTAAATGTTTTCCTTTGACTGCCTCAAAGTTATCAATAATACTGAAAACTGTGCCTCATACTTTAATTTTGCACTGGACTCTGGAAATTAGGTAGCTGGTCCTAGTTGAAAGTGACAGTATTTGTAGATGAGAAGAAGAATAAGTCAAAGAAGAGAAAAATGTTTACTGCAATATAGAAATATATAGAAATCCATGACTTCACATTGTACTACTTTTAAATTTTTATTGTGAATGTTACTGTTCCCATGAATAGTATTTCTTCACTCATTCTCAAATGACCATATATATATATGTATGTATAATATGGCATCCACTTGTTAGTTATTTAAAAAGTATGGCCTAAGGCAGTAAAGTTGGGAAAAACAAAAGAAAAGGATTTGGGGCAGACTGAGTAGAGGAAAATGTACTTTCTGTTCTCTCGTCACCACTATATCAAGTGGAATGGAACAAACACACAAATTATCAGTAGAAATCAAAACTTATAGCAAAGAAACTGAGGAAAGCATTTTCAATATTACAATAATGAGGCAAAGAAAACATTTTCTTGGTATCTGCTGCAAAAAAATCTTTATTGACAATTATATATTAGCAAATTATGTATTACTATTTTAATAAAAGCAACTCATCTTATGAAAACAAGAACAAAATGCTAGCAAGAAGCAAACTGTCCAAGACTACAAAAAGTATTTTTCTAAAAAAGATTTCCCAGCACAAATATAAAAATACCTAAGCCAAGTTGCAGGGTAAAAAAGTTTAACCTTGGGCCTTTGTATAATAAATCATGCATTCTACTTGTAAGATGTACCAGTTTAAAACAAAATGATTGGAAGCAGTGATACTATAAATGCCTTGCAAAAGTCATAGCAGCTAAAATATGAGAAAATACATCCATTTATACATATATTTAACATAAACACATCTGAATTGAAATTCTTCTTTGAATTTACTGCCTCTGCTAATACGCTGAAACAACAGCCCACCATATGCAATGTTAAGTAAAGTGTCAATATTCAAATAATGAGAAAACAAACAGATTTATTGCATAAAATATGTAAATATTATTAAGAGGAAGTGCCATATGATATCTCATGTTTTGCTAGTTTTCAATCACCTATCTTTTCTGCCTTCTCAGTCTCAGCTAAGACTAGTCTGGGCAACAGGTATCGCAAGGATAGTCCGTTCTCAGGCAGAGCTGAACAGGCACCTGTGTTGTTGCCCTAAGGACACTTAGCATAGTCACCTGCCTTTGATTTGCTTCAAACTCACCAATTTAATTGATTTGGAACGTATTTTTGTCTATCTTTCTTTATATTATTTGCATTTCCTTTAATAATCATCCCACGAATATCACTGTCATTTATATAACATCAGAAGATCAAAATGATCAGCAATTATGCCAGAGCAACTACACTTGAATTTCTGCCAGAAGTTAAATGAAAAAGTTTATAATAAAAATTCAAAATTAGGAAAAAGAGAGAAAATGACAATAGTGCAACCATGGAAAAAATACTGCTAAACAGGCTGTATGTCTTTTGAAAAAATGTTGGTATAATCTCTCTCTCTTTCTCTCTCCTCTCTCTCTCTCTCTCTCTCTCTCTCTCTCTATATATATATATATATATATATATAAACAGTTTTTGGACTTGAAATCTTTTAAGTGATACCCAAAAATGATTTCTAAGTTCCATTGACTGATAAAACACTATCTTTTATATATCTCAAAAGAAATACACAATTATATGAAGATTTTTCAAATGAGTGGGGCAACTACATCTTTTTCTGTACCATTTGTTTCTTCTAATTTATCAATGACTAAAAGAAAAGCAGATATGCTTATTAATCAAGTCTTATTGATCAGTAACATGGTATTTCCACAAATGTCTGCAGAACAATTTCTCCCAGTCAAAAATTTACAAATCAATTTAAATTCCTAGTAATTAAATTTATTAGCTCTATAACAATGAATGTGAGACTTTATAAAAGTAGTATATGAAATTTGTATTTGAGAGTATATTGATCAAACGTAAAACATTAAGCATTGCTATTCAACCAGGGTTCTAAGAACAAACCAGAAAGTTCAAAACATAAAAGCCTGCAATTGTTTCAAATACACCTAATAATTCTGCTGATTTGGGGCCATTAAAACTGATTACTTAATTAGGCAATCATTCAAGGCATCCAAACACTCACACAGACAAAAACAGGGGAACATTAGCATAGCCTGTCTTCACCTTAAGATGAAAATTCTGAAAAATGTTCCAGACATTCAAACTTTTGGGATTTGCACCTATGCACAAACTAAACAAAGTATTAAATTTTAAAAGGTAACAACCTAGAAGTCAGTGGGAAAAAAAAAAAAAGAATTTACTGGTAATGAAATTACTCATTTATCTTTTCAGGAGGTTTATATAGTATTTTTAAACTATTATAGATAATAATTAATAATATGGATTGTTTCCATGGATTCTTGAAATACTACTTATTTTCTCCCCTCTGGTCACACTCATGTATTTTCTGAAAGCAATTAATGAATTTCTGCTGTCTTCTATGTTTATCAAAAGTAGCTGCTTACAAAATCATTTTCAAAGCTTCTGACTAACATTAGTGAAAACAACCAAAAAATGCTATGCCACGTATGGAAAAAATAGCACTTCAGGTGATGCTGCAAGAATATTAAATATAACTACAGAAAAATATCTATTTTCACTCAGAAGATATCAGCTACAATTTTAAGAATCTCACAAACTTGGTACAGTCAGGAGAAAAAAAATTCTGCCTAACAAATATTTTTTAAAATAATTCCATCTAAAAAGTATCTTTTGAGGAGAAAAGAAAAGCAAGTCAACTCACATGTACAGCTTCCAAACAGAAGTCTTACTCTCTTCCAGGAAAACAACAATGAGATTTTTATTACCCTGCTATGATTCTTTCATTTCAGACATGATTAATTAGCAAGTATTACACTTCTTAAAACTCCCACCACACTCTTCTCTGCTTATTTAAATAGACCTACATGAAATAGCAAGCAGCCACCAGTAACATAAAGCAAGTGTCCAAAAACTGTATTTCAAAGAAAGAATACTTCTTTCTTATCTTTGCCTCCAAAAATAAAGCAGGCTTCTTTTAAATGTTTCGGGACATGCTTTTTGGGGAGGGAAAAACACTTTTGCCATTTTCTTAACAATAGCTTTTAAATTTTGAATAACGCATTCAACGTAATCAGTTTTGAAGAATACATGACATGTTTAATCTGATACTTCTCCTTTTAAACTGAAATTCCAAAGGACTTGTGAGTCCATGTAGTTTATACTGATAGCCATCCACAGGCACAGTTAATAAACAATAGCAATGATGTGTGAAAACATGTTTGGGGAAATAGTTTCTACATGAAAAAATGTTTCTCTCCCAAATTAAAGCAAATTTTTCACAAATAAAATGCAGACAGGGAACAGGAGTAAAGAAATAAAACAGGAAGAAGACAAGAGGAAAACTATAATTTAAATGAATGAAAAACTGACTCTTCATCTTCTTCCAAATACTCTCAAAACATTTTTCCTTTTGAACAACCTATCTCTAAAACGTGCAGATCAACCAAGAAGCCAGTCATAACTGAACGTATTATAAATGTGTACTTTTATATCATCAATGTATAAAGCCTAGGATTTTCCCTTCAATCTTTCAACTGTGATGGCTAGAAAAGTTCACACATAGTACAACACTAATAAATAGATCTTGTTGGTTCCAGGAAATATTTTTTTGAAAAAAATCTATACTGGTCAACATATCTTGGCTTTTTTTTTTTTCCTGTTGTATTAAATTTAGGATCAAAAACATCAAAGCAGCTTCCACCTCAGACCTAACTTTTAGAGGATCAATGTGACAAGGCAGTCCCTGATAGATGTTTCTCTTGATAAACGACTTGTTCAAAAGAGACATTGTAGCTTTCATTTCCTGACCACAACACACTTTTAATTTGCAACAGCAGAGCTGCCAGAGTGTAAGCACTTGCCCACTTTCTAGCCTTTCAGGTTTTTAGCTCTGGTTCCTTTAGGCCCACACGTCTGAGAAAAACAAAATCTAAAAATAATCACAGAGTAATAGAATTAGAATATAGGAGCCACTAATACCACTTCACAATTATATACAAGTGTCTACACACACACACCAAATTCAAGCTCATGACAACAAAACTCCTTATGAACATCATTTGTACATCCGGCATTTAAGCACACAGAAATAAATTATGTGACTATTAATAGTACACAGAGACTTGAGGGGAGCAATTTACACACTTAGTCGCTGTTAAATGTTATGAATTATTTGAATGCCTTGGTAGAGTGCTTTTTACATATTATTGTAATTATTATTATTACTACAACTCAGAAATCACATTTAAGTATCAATACGGTGAACAGTCAAACCATCCAATTTCTGCTCTCAGCACATTGTCCGAGCTCCGATTTAAAATTTATAAATGTAATATCCTCCTCATCACAGGCAGCAGCCCAATCTGCTCTGAATATATATTACAGCTTTAACATCACAGAGGGAAATCGCCCATCTGGCAATCCCATTCGCTCCAACAGCTCCGGGGGAAAAAAAAGCTGTGCTCTCTCCTCCTTAAAACATTTCTCAGAGCAAATTATGTGCATCTAAAATAAACAGTCTTCTTATTGATCGTTTCAAAGTCAACAAGTTCCAAATGCAAAATTCAATCAAATCCTTCCTAGGGTGTAAGAGCAGTGCCTGTTTAGCTCTATAGTCACCAGAGTCCAACCAGAAGTGTGTGTCACGCAACGGGTCTTGAAGTCCCTTTCCTCGTATTCACATCTGTGACCACGGCCACACTACAGGCGCCTGGCAGCTTTGCCCTCCTCGTATTTTTTTCTTTCCTATTTTCTCTTTCCTGCTCTGTTTTCAGGAGAAATTCTTGGTGGTGGGGAAACAGAACAACAAACGTAGCTTAAAGTACACATATCCTTTGGTTATGCAAAATACTTTAACATCTTTCTGTTGTTGTTGTTCCTTCTTAGTCCTAATTGAATATCACAAAGTGTACACACAGCACGGCCACAAGAGCTATTGAAAACCGGCTCTCACTTCATTTAACTGACCTTTATTTTGGTGAAGAAAGAGGAAAGAGTGATTTCAAATGAAGTCAATTTCAGCGGCTGATTATTTAATTCTGTCACAGGTTAAAAGTAAAAAGCGCTGACAGGCAGACAAGTGAATGGCAAGAGGGAAAACCTGCCACTGTTCCTTATAAGCCATCAAGGACTTTGAACAATCCAAATACATATTTTGTTTTCATTTAAAAGATATGCCTTCACCTTCCTCCCCCAAAAAGCAAAAAACCAAACAGAACTGATTACTCCACAAAGTACAATCATCAAGAGGACAGTCAAATTGCCTTAATAGGTTGAGGAAAAAAAGAAAAAAATGTTCATCCAGTCTTGTGTGTGTACATATATATATACTTTCATTAGTTAGCAATCCTTCCCTACACTCCCGCCTTCTTCCCTCTCCACCCAGCCCTCCCCCCAAAAAACCCCACACTGAGTTTAACTAATTTACATACCATTTGACTCCAGTCTTATATAGTGCATTACTAGTAACATGCAACTTCAGGATTACAGCTAAAACTGATCAAAGTGAGCTCAAGTAGTATATTAATCAAAACTGCAATATATAAACAAGTGATAGCAAATACAAAAAAGCATGGTGACAGATAAAAAATTTTAAAATATATTTGTAAAGCAATAGCGTATCATCCTCATCTGCTTCCCAAGCAGTCTTCGTGGTTTTATCATGCTATTTAATTTGTCTTTCCTATTTAGGTGCAAAGGAAGTAAATTCCAAAACTGACATACCATAAACACTGGTGCTACTGATCATTTCTTGCTGGCAGCACAAAAAGCTGAATTGGATTTCTCACAAGCAGGAATTCCAAAGGTTGCTTTTCATTAAAGCCACTTTTCCTCTCAGCTATCAAATGTCACTGCCTTGAAACGTGGGCCCTTTCGTCAGGTATTCATTTAACCTACATGCATATAATTAAGGGGGAAAGCAACATCAACAAAAAGGGGATCTCAGATCACAAGAGAAGAAAGAAAGGAAAAAAAGCACATGACCAGGAATGCAAGTCCATGTCAATTTCACTCACTCCCATTGAAACTAACAAGAGCTCCGGGGAGGATGGTAATAGGATCAGTGGATTGTATATACCATTAAATTATACATCTTTCTCTCCCGTTCCTTGCCAACAATACGCCCACCACGCTGTACCCCCTCCAGGATGATGTGCTTACAGTTTTCTGCAACCGATCTCCTGACGTTCTTCCCGTCCCCCCCGCCACGAGATTGTAATTTAACCTCAACTTTTTGTGTGTGTGCAAGATTCTTATTTACACTTCTTATTTACTTAGAAGTTAGTTCCCGAAGAAAGTCTAGCCCCACCCTATGGCTCCGCTTTCTTCTTTTTCTTATTTTTGAAGTAAAAAGATAGTAATAAGTAAGCGCAACATAGCAAAAAACGAGCTTCTTGCAATCGCGAAGTCTTAATCCCGTACTATTGTTACAATGATTAAGCAGCAAAAATATGCCTTATAATGTTTCAGTGCTACTTTGTACAGAGAAATTAGACAGCAGGTTGGCGTACAGCATAGGACGCATGGAAATTAAATTTCATGTTTACGGCACAACTCGGAGATCTCTTTTTATTACAGGTCTTGGGTCTATTTATAGTCTTTAAAAATAAAACAAAACAAATTTAAACAGATTGTAGAAAACTACGAGGCTCCTCTTACCTGAACGCGCGGAGCGAGAACCCGATAGGTTAGCGTAGCATCGATCCGATGTGTTTGCTGATGAATGGAAGCCGGGGTTAAGTGAAGGTGCCTATGATTTGAAATCATTCCAAGTTTTTGAAGGGAAGACGGACTGCAGCCTCTGCCATGTTGGAATTTCAAACCCAAAACAGCTGCTTGGAAGGAGCCAGCATGCCAGAGGCTGAGCGCAGGCGCAGAGCGCCGCCGAGCCAAATTCAAATCACTTTCACACTAAGAGCCAAAGATCAGTTTTCAAAGGAGAGAGGGAGAAAGAGACGCAGGCTGCCGTGCGGGAGAGGAGACGCGAGGCAGTGGCGAGAGGCGGGCAGTGGGAGAGACGGGCAGCGGGAGGACCGGGCGGGAGAGGGAGAGGCGCACGGAGCCCGCGGAGCTGGAGGGGGAGCGAGGAGGCGGGAGGCGAGCGCGCTCGAGGCGCCAGAGATTCATGGGCAGGGAGGGCTCAATGGCCGCGCCGCGCCGGCCGGCCGGCCGCCCGGGTCATGTTACACGGCCGGGGCCCCGGCGGCCGCCCAGCCCCGCCGCCGCGCTCCCGCGGCCCGGAGGGGGCCCCGAGGTCATGATTGCGCGCGGGCCCCCGGCGCTGTCCCCGCGCGCGCTCCGGCCGGCGCAGCGGCCCGGGAAGGGGCTCGGCTCGCCCACGCGGGGCGGCCGGCCGGTGCGCGCCCCGCCGGCCTCCGGGCGCCTCCCCGCCGGCCAGGCCCTCTCCACCGCGGCGGCCCCGCGCCCCGGCCCCGCCGCTCCGCGCACAGGACGGATCCAGCGCTGAGAGCCGGGACCTCGCCGCGCCCTCCCGGGGCCCCAGTCCCAGCCCGAAAAATGACTCTAACTGCCAACAAGAGGCAACTTCGGGAGGAAAATCTGCATTAAGCCGGGTCTCTTCCCCCGCCTCCCTGAGAATAAATAAAGCCCTAAGTATCTAGGTGTGCGGTCCCCTCTGGAGCTCCCTGGTTCCCCTCCCTACCTCCCCCAGGCGGCTCGGGCTGGGGAAGCAGCGCCCGGGGGCCCCGGGTGAGCGCTGCTGGAGCGCAGGCTGAGACTTGAGGTTCCTGCCTTCCCAACCCCCCTCCCTGGAAAAATCTGGGGACCCAGGAGTGGAGAGAGAGTAGGGGCTTTGTGGCGCTGGGAGCTGAGGAAGAATGAAATGTGCAGTTGAGTGTGTTGCTCGCATCCCAGGGAGCAATGCAGTGCTGATTGTCTGTTGCTGAGATAGCCTTTTGTTCGGAACATAAGGTTTAAGAAACACACACACGTTTTCTGGGGTCTCTTGTTAGATGTAAATGTGCTGCATCCAGACGCTTACTATGCAGTGTAAGCTCAGTTGGTTTACTAATCACCCCGCCCCACCCCCAAACAATCAGGATCATTTGAATGGGAACCTCATTCAGACTTCTAGGCTGGGAGTGTTGCCTTCAACCTATTTCATTCTAGACTAGTCAACCATCCAACTGAGATAATAAAGCAAACAATAACATTTGATCATAATGTCTACGAGATAATGTCCCCGCCAAAGTTGTGTAGGAATTGGAATGAGACAGTGAGTTGGGTAATAATTTCTCTTCATTTTCATTAAATCTGACTTTAATAGACAAATTGTGAGTTTATACTTTGGCCTGGTGGACATCCAGTCCATTATGTTTTAGATAGGAATGAAAGAGGGAAATTATGCATTCCGCCAGAAGTCCATCAAGCTGAAAATGTTACCTTTGCCGGTTGGAACCGAAAATGCACTTGTTTAGGAATGACCCTCCTTCTAACTGTTCATATTTCTTCAGCTTCTCTGGTGGAGCTTTAACAGACTACAACGCAGCTCTCCAGATGCTGAAATCCAGCTCTTTAAAAATACCTAACGTTTACTTTGAAATGAATTTCACTCTTTTGTGATTTTCTCACATTTGAATACATGCATTTAGTTCACATGATAAAAAAAGTTTTTTTAATCTAGGCAAATGACAGAATTTAAAGTCAATAAAAGAATGATTCAAGATATCAAATATTTCTAAGGGATGATGTTTCTATTTGACCTTTGTGCACATTTTAAAAAAACTGGACTTAGAAAAAAAAAACAATTTTATTCTGGTGTAAGAACACTGAAACCCCTTTAGTTACATGTTACAAGACAGCTTTAAAAATGATATGAAAAATTGTTTGTTGGATTTCATCACAAAGAAAATATCTGTGTTACTGTTGAATTAAATATGAATGAATTTCTTTTAAAACTGAAAAACTCGTACTTTCAATTGTTGCCCATTTGGGGAATGACAACCAGAAATCCTCTGGACACACAGCAGATGCTGTGTGCAATTCACGCAAAACTATTCTGTCCTTGTTTGTTAAAAAAAAAGTTCAGAGCTCCTCAGCCTTTAACACTAAATTACTGGTGTTCAATTTACAGTTCCTTGTGTGACTAAAAATGCTAAATGAAGCAATACCTATTGACTATAAAACACTGTTTTGGTGACAGTCTTAAACCAATTCACTTGCAATATCTAAAAAGATCCCTACTCTAAAAAAAGAAAAAAAGTGAAGTTAGCAAGAATATATTAATAGGTAATAACTAGTACTTTTAAAATTTCCCTTATATATTCATTTGAAACATTATAATATCCATTGTTCAAAATGTCAATGAATATAATTAACTGTGGATTCAAAGAAAAGGAAAACTATTCAGAAGAGCACTGCATGTATTTACACAGTTTTAAAATTATTCAAAATTGCATATACTCCAGAGACCAAAGACTTATGCTATAGAATATCCATTATGTGGTTGGCATGACTAATAAGATCCACTGCAGGTTTACCATTGCTCTATTTCTAACTTTTCTTTTAGTAGTAGGTAAAATATACCTTTCTATAATTAGTTTAAGCAAAAGAAAATAAAACAGTTTTATTTTTCATACAAATTCATTGCTTTGTTTTCATTGCAGTTTTTGACATTTTAAAAATACATTTAATGATGTGGTATGATTAAGTAGCATTTTAACGGTCATCATCTTGTATCTACATTCATCTTTAAAACTCGTATTCAAAAGGAATTTTCTGGCTGTAACTGACAACCATGTCTATGTTTTATGAAACTCTTCTTGTGACAACATGAGAATTAGAAATTGAGAAAAGAAGGCTGATTAGCTAATCAAGGGAATACTTAATACAGAGAAGAACTGATTTGGCTAATTTTTTTCCCATTGGCTGGCTCAGTTACACTGGATATTTGTTTCTTTTAACTAGATCTGGTTTAATGTAGAGACATTAAAATATAATGAAGTATAGATTGACAAACACATGAATTTCTAACGTGCAGTGTAATTTAACTTGGGCTTTTTAAGAAAACCTGAACAAAAAATAAACATAGCCATTATTTTCCTTCTGGAGGGTGTGTACATGTGTCTCTGCATACCTGGACTTCTGGTCCTCTCAAGTTAATTCAAAGGAGAAGAATTTGTTTGCTTTTTCCCTTGTGTTTTTCTTAAAATCATATTAGGAACAGCAATAAAAGTGAAGGAAGGCTAAGGAAATAAGCAAAATGATACTGAATGGGATTTTGCAGCTGACTGTATATTTTTCTGCATGGAATGAACTAAGGGCAATATGTGGTAGTGTGGTCACAGAAATGTGCCTTACCTGTGTCAGGAGAAAGGAGGAGATGATCTGTGCTGAAAGTAGGCAGAAGAAAAGATTTTTTAAAAAGTGATGAGATGCTTTAAAGAAAAATACAAATTTGAAGGGCTTTTTAGTATAGTTCCCATAAAATGTTAGAACATAATTCCATTCAATCTTTAAATATTATTTTTTAGTTTGGAACTCAAGCAGTAAGTATTTTAATAAAGCTGAAAACTAATTATAACTGCTTTCAAACTACTGTGTTTCAAAAACACTCTAGGACTTAATAGCTGTTTATGAAATCTAGACTTTTGTATATTGCTCACGCATCTAAGCTAAGTCTTGCAATAATGGACATTAGTGCTACAATAATTTTTAATGCTCCCACAAAATTGGAGTATATTTTAAGAAACAGCATTTACACTTCTATTCAACTAAGACTACTAGTTCTTATGTACATTCCCTCAGCTCCAAACGCTAATGAAAACTTGGAGCTCACTGAATAAAATAACTCAGATTTTTCAGAATTACCCTTGACATGAAGGTTCTGTCAAATGATATTGGAGTGGTCTACATACCTCCCAAGAAATCTATCCCTGTGATAACGACAACCAGGAAAGTCCTGTTATGGGTTCATTTCAGACATTTTCTTCATTGGCAAAAATGTTTTCTTCTAATAACTTGAAGATTGATTATATTTTTCATTCACATGTATTTCTAGTATTCATATATTTACTGCAACGTTTGCACAGTTTTCAAGTTCATTCAGAAAGAACATGCTGGATTCTTATTGTGGTTAAATGTATTGTATGAAAAATTGTAGAGGATTTAAAGAAAACTGACATTAACATTTTATGGATGAAACCAGATAAATATAGCTCAATGTGAATGTTTTAAGTACACTCATAAAAACTTCTTCCCAGAATATATGTTTTTTTTTTTTTTTAAGGAGAGAGCAGCTCTTTGGGACTTTGCAGTTTCAATCTTTATCTTTTAGTACACAAGCCACTTGTAGTTTCCAATGAATGTGTTGTTTCTACCTGTTTCTCTTTGTTATTATACCTCTTCCTGAATTGATCTTTCCACTCCTCTTTTGTAGGCTTCCTTAAAACTTTCAGCATTTACTTCTTCCAAACGTAAATACCAGAATTCCCCTGGGCACTTAAATGTGTTTGCTCTGGACTCTCATCAGTGTCTAGTACCGTGCTGGTGACTCTATGGCACACACACTATAGCAGTTTGTATACTGAAAGCTCTAAAAGGTTCGCCATCGCTGGTTTAGTGTACTTCATTCTGTGTCTTCACAGCACTTCAAAAGCATCCTTGTGTTTGACTCTTCTATTAGACTGTGAGTTTCTTGAAGGCAAGCAATCTTCCCTCTTGCTTTTCCTCCTTCAGTGCCTAAATTAGTAATGATGGTTCCAAGTAAATGTTGGAAATTAGTGAGTTGATGTCTAGAAGAAGTAGGAGTAAAGGCAGATAGAAAGGAATTTGTGTGAGTTTTTTTGCTGGAAAATACAGATATTCTAGTTGGACTCAAGCTTTTTGTTTTGTTTTTGTTTTTAACACAGCTACCAAGTAGGAAATGAGGATAGAAATCAGAATAGGGGGTACATTCCAGTGGAACTCATTGAGTTACTAAGTGAGAAGTCTGCACCTCAGTGGATAGGTAACAGGAAATTCTGGAAGGTTTTTGAGAAAGAGACTTATATGGGCTAAATCTTGCTTTATGAAAAAGCTAACGGGATGGAGTGTGTGGCTCTGAGGGAGAGGATTTCCATAGAGCTAGAGACCATGTGGTCAATGCCCCGTAAGGAGTGGGAGCTGGAAGTAACAGAACTGGAAATAAGAGACAAGTGGGAGGTTATCGTAATGGTCTTTCATTTCTGGTCCTCAAACTGTCAACTTTTCCTGTAGGATTTGGTGAAAGGTTTCCTCACTTTTTTAAAAAAATATATATATATATCCTATTGTATTTTTTGCTCAATACTCCACCTTCATTTTGTAATATAACAATATAAAGGCATTTACTTAACATCAAAGATACAAAAAGGGAGAAGACATTAGAATTGAATCTTTTTCCCTCAACCTGAACATGGTCTTTTGACTCCTTATACTGCCTCTCTCAACTACCACTTTACAATTAGTTCCACTCAGATTGTGCTTTTAGCTTAGAAGGTGTTTCATTTTCAAGAGCCACAATGGTGGAAAATAGGAAACTTCCTGGAGTATGTGTGGGCAAGCAAAATAAGCAAACTTAATTTGGTTTTTATATACAGAATAAAAATACAGATGTACATTCCCTTCATTTATAAAGTATGTTAAAGTTTTCCAGAGTTTTTAATTCATTTAAAACGGCATTAGGTTAGGTGGGCTGTTGGTGCTTTGAATTAATGTGCAAGCTGTTAATCTCCATAGACCTGGATTTAAAATTAGACAAAGCAATAATTAGTTTGGCACCATCATTTCACTACCCAGAGGGTAATAATGTAGGTCATAAAATACTACAGCCTCACACAATTTTTTTTTGGTACAAAACAACGATCTAGTATAAGGTGATGAGGGAAAAAAAAAAGTATGTGTGTATCTGTGTGTGTGTATATATATATATGTATATATATATGTATGTATATATACATAATTGGTTATTTATATATATATATATATACATATATGTCACTGGAATGTACAATAGCTTAGTTTTTGATGTATGAGCCACTATTCCTAAAGAGACCTAATTTCAGAAATTCTTATCAGGTTTCTTTTTTTTTTTTTCCTGGTTTAAGGTGAGTCTTTTCCTTCCAAGTTACACAAAGAAATCTTCACAGCTTCTCAGTGGCTAGTCGTTTTACCTCTATATTTTTCAAAATGTTCAAAATTAAGATTGTAAGTTGTACTGTGCTCTTATTTTGCTGTACTTACCTCCCCCTACCAGTTTTTCATTTTGTTAAATTATAAGAATATTATACTGCAAATATTTATTAATATATAAAAGTGTCATATTTAAGTAAGTGCTTACCATACATACCTTGATTTGTTTTCATGGCAAATGACTACTGGCAATATCAATAATTCAAGAACAGAAACAATGAAAATACAGAGGAATTGCATTTGGATACTTCTGCCTGTCAATCATCTGTGCCAGATTCCTATTTGAACATTCTGAAAATGAGGAAGACACCCGGTCTAGCCTTAAGTATGTGTAATAGTTTTCTATTTCCTTACACTGCTCACCTCAACTGAGCTTTTAAAGCACAAGTATTTTAGGTGTCTCTAAATAACTTAATATTTCAAGCTATGGAAATAATGCTTTAATATTGCATAGAATATATTTCATACAATATACATGTTCAGACTTTCTATTCTACATAGAGCAATATGCGAGCACCTGTTTGTATCTATAGAGAGCATTCAATGTATTAGATGAGTACATTCACAAATCATTTAAGTTGAGCTTTTCAAGTGATCTGAAACACTGATACAAACTTGCTAATGATAATTATAGAACTGATGCTGATTTAGTCATTTCAAAAAAGCCACGGAGGCATAATTAGTGTCTGAATGGCCTCAATATTGCATTATTAGGAGGCTAGGGTGAAACTTGAAATGAGAACATCAAGGCTGATAACAGAAAAGAAAACATGAAATACATACATAATTCATTCTGAGATATTATAAAGGTTTATAACCAGAAACAATAATTTGCAGAAAGCATCTCAGGTACTGGAGCCAGCTGCAATCATTTGGTCAACCTGTTAAAGATCAAATAGTATATTCTTAGCTATTCTCAGTGGTGTCTTTGTAATAAAGTAGCAGCAAACAGACATTGTTTGCTTCTGGTCACTTTTAAAGAATGTTCAGTTTATCAGTAGGGACTTTAATCTCAACCTTAATAGAGTACAAAAGCAGCCTGATTCCTGTGCTTCTCTCCTTAAGGCCACAAGCCTTGTGCCTTTTTTTCCAATTTAAAAGAAGAAAAATAAAATTCTCCTTTTGAGAACACTAAATATTGTGCTTTTTCCCAGAGAGAAATTTTGATTCACCTGTGCTGTGCTCTGTTTCCCGGCCTTCACAGGAATGAAGACATACAGAATATCCATGGAACGTCCTCTGCTAAGGGTCCCTGCCTGGATGTCCATTACCAAGTGCCCAGTGGTTGACTTGAGCATTTTGGGTATCCTCAGGTCCCTGGAAACAATAGATAATGAAGAATGACTACAGAAACAAGTAAAATATAGAAATAGACTGCAGAGTTCTTTCTTATTAGCGTGGGTGGGTATACAAATAATAAGACAAAGGCTTTTAAAAATATCACCTGTCTGCTGTCTAGAATGCCTGTGTTCAATGTGATTGTCATTCTTATTTCAGTTTCCAAAAATGACAAGATTTGAATTGTGATGCACAGGAAAACCTGAACTACTGTTTAGTAGTTATACCAAATGTTATCCTTCACTTTCCAGTAACTCACTTGTGCTCAGCACCGTCAGATGAAGAGAGAATGAAGAAACATATAGGCAACCAGAAGGATGGTCACACAAAAACAGACCCTGCCAAAAAAAAATGAAGAAAAAGAAGGAGAAGGAAAAGGAGGAGAATGAGGAGAAACATGTTGAGGACCACAGATTCACAGTGGCTAGTTTTTCATACTTCCTTAAGGGATAGATGGAGGTTTGCAATTATGGAATCACCCTTTTGAGATTTCCCATTTACTTTTTGGGATGCGCTATTGTCTCCCACCCACTAAGACTAAACTAAAACTACTGGGATTAAAAAGGACACTCCAGAGCAAGGTACTTAGCATAAAGTCATCTCCACCCTCCTGAGTCATCTCAGGATTATCTGTTGCCTGTTGAATAACTGACCTCTGAATCTTCCGCGGACCTTGAATCTTCCTCTGACCTTGAATCTTCCTCTAGCCCTTTTATGTGACCTTGAATCTTCCTCTAGCCCAATAAACAGTGGCTAGTTTGGAGTATATTGGTCTCTTCCCATCTGGAGCATTAACTTCCCAGCTCCCCATCATGTATGTATTACTAAATTTGTCTCTTTCTTATTTCATCCTTTCACTATATGGGTCATATAGGCAATCAGGCATGTTGGCCAGGTGCCCGGTAGAAGAACCCGTGTATATAGTTGGGATTATGACATAGATCAAGTAAGAAAATTAAACTGTATTTTGGTCCCTTAAGTATCACAACCAATTCACTTAAGTTTAAGACAGTTAATATATTTACTACATGTTCGGCACCTGTCTACTGTAACTGGTATACATTGAATGTTAACTATGTCCTTCATAAATTTGCAGTCAGTGATTGACCTAGTATTCCTTGGTGAGGCTGGTTGGAATACCACTGGTTGGTTTGATTGGCTGATTTTGTTTTTTCTCTCTTGGTTGCTGACTACAAAGTTTATGGAATCACTTTATTCCTCAATTTCCATACTGACAAAAGGAGGAGCCAAATCCATTACTTTCATGAAAGATTATTTTAGTTGCAGGTCAGAGAAGAACATCTTAAAAATAGCCCAAGCACTAACAGGTCCATTTCCTCTCAATAAAAATTGTGAGTTGTGTAGGTCTCTGATTCCTGTGCCAGATCTTAACTATTTTCATGATCTTTGTTCCACATTATGGATGCAACAGCTCCAGGTGTCACATGAGACAAGATTCCAGATGCACTTAGTGAAAGAAGAGGAATGTTTTCCTAGTACAAGTCTGTTTTTATTTTTAAGGAAAATCTTTTCCCAAAAGCCATCAGGGGATTGATTAACTGTTAGCACTGTTGGGTCACATTTTTGAGCCTAGACCATGACTGGAAAGGAGAGTGAGATTACTGAGACTGGCTTAGCTCAAACATAAATCATCTCTTTTCTTTTTTCTTTTTCTTTTTTCGTTTTTGGTACTGGGGATCGAACTCACGACCTCACACTTGCCAGGCAGGCACTTATGCCACTGAGCTAAATCCCCAGCCCATAAATCATCTCTTGTCTTGGGAAAGGTTCACCTATTAAAAAGCTCACTTGTATATTTGAACAAGAGGAGAAGAGGAGTAGAGTTTGTAGAATAGCCATGTTGGTCCACCACTCTGCACAATACCAAAAATCTCTTCTTTATCGTGGTTGTGAATTCAACCCCCTGGAATTGTTCTGCAAAATGGAAATGATAGTTTATTACAACCTGTATGTGAACAACAAGTGGAACCCATCATACAGTCAGACTTTGTCACCCAGCTTTATAAATAGGAGATTTTAAATATATATAATCTGTACTATAATCTATACCTTGGTTTCAAGAACCTACTTTTCATAAGGGTCAATGTTCTTTATCATTTCAAAATTGATAAGGACCGTGGAATGTGGAAGCTATTATTGTTAACTTTGACTCAAACATTGAAATGTTTCTATTCTAACCACTCCATAGAGATTTGGGTTAAATGTAGGTGATAGTAACATAAATAAGAAAATTAGCAGCAAATTTTTTAAAAAATCAAAATAAAAAGCACTTGGTCTGGTATTGATAGGCATTAAATAAATGCTCATGGAATGAGTGAATGAATTAATTGATTTAAATCGATCTAATGATAAAATAGGTGGAAAGCAAACAATTTCTTCCTTTCTAACAACTCCTTGTTAGTCCTCCTAACCATTTTTCATTCCTTGAAGTTATGGGCACATATAAAAACAAATTCAACAGAAAGAATTTAGGACAAATACTTGAACCACAAAAGAAGTGAAACATTGGATCATGTAAACAATTTAAATTGTTTAACCTAGAGATTTTAATGCAAAAATTAACTTTTACCTAAAATGATGCTGAAGTTAGACATATAAAGTGTCATATTACTTTACAGACAGATAGTGATAAAAAATTTGACACCTATTGCTTCAAATAATTTTTACAAAATTTTGTCAGTGATTGTCTTCCGAGCAACAGAAGAAAAAGACTTGCATAAACTGTAAATAATCTAAAATGTTATAATCATGGTTTAAACTTTTAAAAATATACCTGTAAATTTTGTTTCTCAATTAGAACTATTTCAATTACTGCAATTATAATTTTTAAAGCTGAAGTGTTGAACATCATTCTTATCTTAGACCTTGTGTAATGAAGGCCGTCTGTGCATGTGCTAGCATAAAAATAGTAACTTCCTTGCTTCATTTTCCTTTCCAATTTCCCCCAAATATCCATGATCTTTTCCATAGTCCAATATGCAGCATACCTACTCTTATGACAGTTTACAAGATTGATACTCATTACGTATCACAGCAGATGTTGCTTCTAGACGGTACTAAATGTAGATAGAACCTCAAGGAAGCACCAGTTGATTTTGCTATGATTTCTATGTTATTTTAGCTTCTGGGATCTAATTCCTATATGACCACAACAGACCTAACTAGTTCCAGGTAACGTCAGTCTTTTCAGCTATTCACAGTCCCTTTTGAGGGTCCATCCAGTTAAATTAGGAATCTCTCCCCACTCCCTTTTTGGTACTGGGACTTGAACTCAGGACCTCACACTTGCCCAATAGGTACTGTGCCACTGAATAACATCCCTGGCTCCTTTTTCCTTTTCTTTCTTTGCTGAGTACTCTAGGTCCTGTTTTTAACGTGAAGGCTGTGATCCATAGCCATGTGATCTTCCCTGGGTTTAATTGACTGTTCTCAGTCTAAGCGGTCTTGGATACACTGGCAGTAGGTGTCCCTGGGCCCTTTGTGTAACCTTCAGCTTGTGTGAGCCAAGTGGTCTGGGCTCAAAGACTCCTGTCAACATGTGTGCATGCTTCTCACGGTCTCCTCAAATTCAATCAGCTTTTTTTCGCATCTCCTTGGGACCTCATAAACTTTTGTGTATTTTACCACGTGATGCTTTCTCTCTGCCTTCTGAGGAAAGTAAGACTGTTTCAGAGCTAATTCTGCTGGCATCTTATGAGCTCAATGCTTCTGTTCCAAAATGACAACATAATTAGCACAGTCTTCTTTAGTAAGAAAGATAGGGGTAGAGGTAGAATATCATGCCCACACCTAGAATTTGCTTTAATTTAAGTGCAACGTGCTCCTTCCAATACTATCTCTTCCCAAAATGATCCCTTACTTCATATACTGCAGCCCTATTATTATGTAAAAACTCTCCTATGTCCATAAACTCCTGTCCATAAACCACACTCTCTCCTCTCTCCCCTTCCTTCCTTCCTTCCTTCCTTCCTTCCTTCCTTCCTTCCTTCCTTCCTTCCTTCCCCTCCTCTCTCTCCCTCCCTCCCTCTCCCTCTCTCTCTCTTCTTTCCTTCCTTCACTTCCTTTTGGTACTGGGGATTGAACCCAGGTCCTTCACAGTGACTTACATCCTAGCCCTTTTTAAATTTTGGGACAGGATCTCCCTAAATTGCTAAATTTCCCAAGCTAGATTCACACTTGCCACCATCTCACCTATATCTCTCAAAGAGCTGGAACGGCAAGCATGTGCCACTACTCTCAGCTTTTACTTTTAATTAAAATATATTTTTTTCTCTTAATGTCCTGGCCTTTCTACTTTGTTTTTCAAGACTGCTCATCTTTATTATGGGAACTCTAATTTGAGATTTTGGTCTTTTCCCTTTTATGGAAGAGGATCCATTTAGAATGGTGTGCTAAGTCTAATAGCTACAGAGACTAATACAGGGAATGCGCTAAAGAAAAAATGTTAATATCCCAAAATATAATCCTGTTACTCATTGTATTTGTGTGTTAGAGTGAAGGAAATCTTTAGAGAGGAACACTTTGAATATACTCAGAAAAATAGTCAAGTATCAATTGTTCCCACACATTTTGCAAGCATAGTATTTAGAACCAACTATGGGATATTTCAGTTACAGGGCAATGCTCAGTGTCTTAGTTACTTTTCTCATTGCTGAGACAAGATACTTGACACCCAAAGTTAAAGGGGGAAATGTGTATTTAGCTCACAATTTGTGTAAGTTTCAGTCTATAATTGGCTGGCTCCAAGACAGGATAGGGCCACAGAGGAGGGCAATTCATGGTGAGCAGAACACAGCAAAAGCAACAAGCCAGAGAGAGAGAGAGAGAGACCTTTTTGTCCCCTTTATTGTATGCAAGCTACCTACCCTAGGGCAGCTGCAGGGCTCATAGCCTTAATCCCAGCACCCTTAATCCCACCATTGAACTATGAAGTCATCACATGCTCCAGATTCAGCTACTTCTGAAAAAGCCCTATGACAGCATGGGGCTGTCCAGACACAAATCGTAACACTCAGTATAAAAACAAACATCTCAATTTTGTTTGTTTGTTCCATTTCTGTTGACCATATTCCATGTTTTAAAAGTAATCCTTATGAATGAGAAAGCTAGAATTTGATGTGGTCACTTGTTGAGCAAGATATTATCTAACTTATTTCACATAATTTTCAAGAAGATATTATGAGCTCTATATTTGGGCAAGGGAACTAGCTCTCAAAAATAGAAATGTAGTAAATGGAAGGACTAGGAATTTGACTCTTTTCTATCTTGCTTTAAAGTCATCATTCTTTTATTATATCATCTTCTTGTCCTTAACACTTCACGCTGGTGTTTTTGTCCCTACACTTTGTTGAATTTTGCTGTACTATCCTATACTCGGAATCAGTGTCATGACTGCTAGGAAATTGCTCAATACTTTTCAGACTTGTTCAGACAAAATTTCCCACCTTAATTAGATTTAAGGTTATACACTAATACTGTAAATCCAGGTTGGAACACTGTGCAATGGCGTTTTGTTTGTTACTGAGTTAAACTGATAGGCTTCACTACATTTTTTAAAAATGTCAACCCTTTATAAATTGACGGTGACAGAAAGACAGTAAGTCAGATCAAATATCTTTCTGCTTTTAATCCATTATCCTTGCTTTTTTTGGGAATGTTCATGATTCAAGCTATTGAATTTTTCAATAATTAAATTTCCATTCTTGTTTCTCTGACTAAATTAGAAATGATACACATTGAGGTGAGCTAAATGGTTTTTATAGCTCATTTTTCTGTTCCCTCTTCTACATTTCTATATTTTTTATTCTTGTTACAATTTTCATTCTTTCAAACATTAGTCACAGGCATCATTTACAGAAAATGATACGCAGTGTTGAATTTATTCAAGTGTAAGATTAAAATTGAAGCAGAATTACCCACTTATATCTAATGTATTATAATATACATATACAAATTTGAAGAATGCATCTAGAGTGTTTGATAAATTTAATATGCTTCATAAAATATATATTTCTTTTTCTCCACCAAAGCAAGTAGGACTATAAAACTAAATACTCATAGATAAATATTAAGACAGAAATAAATATTAAAATAGACAACATTTCTCAAAGTATAGTCTAAACTTTCTATGTTAGATTTATTTGGGAAGGTTGCTGAACTCTATTCTAGACCACCTAAATCAGAACCTTTCAGAAGAACCGTGGAATTTTTTAACACATTTTGTGATAATTTTCTAACTGACAAATTTGACCATTTTCCTCTGACACATATAGAGACTGTCCCCATCAACAAATGAGGGTCACATTTATCAAATTTTAGAAGGTTTGGGCCCATTTATATTACATATTATTTCCTTCCTTCTTTCCTGCTTCTTTTTCTCCTTTTTTTCTCCTTTCCTTTCTTCCCTTCCCTTTTCCTTCCTTCCTAACTTGATAAATACATAAATTAGAGAAAGACAGACAGAATCTGTTTTATTATATCTGTTATTACAAAAAAATGATGTTTTCTTACCTAAACTTAATGATTTTCTTTGTTCTATTTTTATTATTTTTAATTTTTCATTTTAAAGAGAGAAAAACCAAACAAAATAAAACAGAATAATTCCAATCAAAACAAAACAGTGTAAGTGATACAGGACTTCAAAACAAGATAATAGTAAATCCAAAATGGCTACCATAATATATCTTGTTATCTTTGAAATAGCTACCCATACCATTGGATATAATAAAATCATACATAACAAAACAGAATAAAACTCAAACCAACAAAACAATGAAAATGATACAGAACTTCAAAACAAGGTAATAGAAAATTAACAATGGCTGCCACCTTCAGAAGGAGATCCTCCATAGATGCTACATTGTGTATTGTTATCCTCTGAATAGATGATCAGACTACTGGCTTTAGACCTGCAAAGTCAGTGAAACACTAAGCACTACATACATTAAGTTGTATTTTACCTCAATAGCTGTCATGGCAGGCTGTGTTCTCCAGATCAGTCAGATATGTGTGGTGGTAGTGATGGTGGTCCTGTTTGACTCTTTTTGTCTCCCAGCCCACACGTTGGAAGGAGCTGGCATCTGGTTCTCCCCAAAATGGCCTATACATTGCACTGACTTACAGGGTGGGCTTGCTTCTTGCTGATTTTTTGTTCTTGTATCCCTTAGTCTGCAAATGACATCAACTCACAGGAAAAGACTGGCATCTGGCACTCCTCCCACGGGCCTGCTCATGGTGCTGACTCACAGGGAGGTCTTGCTTCTTGTTCACTTCTTATTCTCTCCCTCCATTGTGCACAAATGGTGCTGACTCACAGGAAAAGGCTGGCATCGGCTCTCCCCTCAGCAGCCTGAGTATGGTGCCAACTCACAAGGAGGGCTTGCTTGTTTCCTTCTTGTTCTTTTGCCCTGCAGTCCACAAAGGGCACTAATTCACAGGAAAAGGCTGGCATCTTGGCTCTCCCCCAGCAGCCCATGCATGGTACTGACTTACAGTGCTGTCCTACGTTCAGTATAGAAGGATTCTTTATATTATCATACCCAGCCACACCGTAAACACAAATAAACTAATGGGTTTTTTCATTTGTTTTGTTTTTTAAGGGAATTTGTTTTGGCTTATTGGTTCTTAATCTCCTCTCAAGGATTTTGGTCCCTTTTTTAAAAAAAAAAAGTTAATGTGATGCACAGAATTATAAAATGCATTTGATCATTGTAAGAGGCATACTGGTCCCACAATGTATCTTTTATTGTACCATTTAATAATAGAACTCTATATACACAATATTATAGATTTTGATGCTTACATTCTTTTAATCTGCCTACATACTCAGCTAGTGATGGACACCATGGCTGATAGAGACAGAAATTACCTATTCAGTAATCTGCTGTCTTCTCAAGGAATGATCCTATTTATTTCAACATACATATTTGGATACAAAATTTTGGAAGAATTTAAGTAGCCATCCAGGTGTTAGAGAAATAGCTTAGACTTCATTCACCTCAACTCTTCTTGACTCACCAAATAGAAAAGAATTATCTCTTATGTGTTGGGTTCCCCTGTATTGTCATTTAACATACTATGCTAGTATGTTATCTAGTTTCTGTCTACCTCACACTTCAAATACTTTTAGAAAAGAAATGGACTTTTATTATATCAGAAACAAAATCAATTCCTGACATATAGGAGATATTCATTAAAGTTTCTTGCACAAATATTAAAAAATAAAATTATTTGAGGTAAAAATAAGTTTGTATTGCTATAATTTCAGTGATTATATTTTTGCCAGTATACTTGTGAATACTGTATACGGTCAATAAATGACTGTTGAATAAATATAACTAAATACAGTTTCCCACAATGAGGGTCATCATATATTGTTCAACACATAAATTCTGTTGAACACATGATTAAACATACTTGACAACTGTCTTATTCTTTTTTTTTTTTTTTTTGATACCAGGGATCGAACTCATGACCTTGCGATTGCCAGGCAGGCGCTTAAGCCACTGAGCTAAATCCCTGGCAACTGTCTTATTCTTATAATACCTTATTGTAAAACACCTTACATTAAATTTCCTTTCTTAAAAACTTGGAAAAGGTAAAATACCTTATAAGTTTATTCCACTAAAAACTATTCTTGAGGATTCCATTGCCTTATAGAACCTTATTTCTAATGTGTGTATAGCTTTTAATATGTCCATATGTCTATTAATATATATATATATATATATAGTCATATTGTTTCCCAAAAGATGTCTTAATATGAGTAGAGAAAGGAGCAAAAAAGATATGTAATTTTCACAAATACTGTATATAGCACACTGATACTTTACTTCATGAATAGCAAAATTTTTTCTATATTTGTATATAACTGACCACAAAACTAATGGTGTACGTTAACAATACATTTATATTGCTAATATTTTTCCCTTTTCTATTATCTCCCTTCCAATCTCTTACACTGTTTTCTTCTTCTTAGCCTCTCACCACTATCATTCTTTAAACAGCTCCTCACTTAGAACGTATGCACACAAAGAATATTTGTGAGAGAACAGTGAATGGATCATGCATCTCCAATGCGGTACTCCATAAGTTCTCACATCGAAGGATGCTTGCAATGATTCAGAACTGAGCTTGTATTTACCATATCTTCCTTATCATTATATTCTCAGGCAGATGAGTCAATAGAGCTACCATATCTACATCTAAAGAAAATGCAAAGCCTTCTCAATACTTGAACCTTCTTATTTGTCTGAGACACATACTCCTGGAGACTTGATTGGTCACAAGTAAATAAAAACATGAAGCTTCCTGACATTGAAAAATACATGTGGGGATTTATACACAACACTAACTCTCTCTATGGCAGATGCCTACTTATCAGCTTAGGTGAAGATGATAGGATTTTATTCTGTGGGATTGTTTCTTAATTTCTCTTTAAAACCCACAAACAGAAATGAGTCAAAGGTTGAAACTAGTAATGGCCATCTCTTACCTGCTCCTACCAAATGTCAAGTAATGTGATCTTACCTAGTGGAATAGATGAAAGTGCTGATTAGGTAGTTGTATCAAGAGGATCTGATCATCATAGAAGAAGAAAAATTACTTGGTTCATTTTTTCAGGTTAGCAATCTAAGTATTGGTATGCTTGGCATCTGTGTGCTCCTGAAATTGTCTTATTACCTTGCAAATGGGCATCATGCCATACTAGCAGATGGTCTTAAAGAATGCCAAAAACCTGAGCAGGTATCATATTTGAATATGAGTGTCTGGAAAATATAGCATTGTAAATGCAGCTTTTGAGCTTGAAACACACCTGGAGAGAACACTGGTACATGCAAGGGCTCATCCAATGATAAATAGTACTCTAATACAATAAGGACAGGAGAGATTGTGAATATGATGCATTTAAATCCTGCATTTCTCTCTCCTAAACTTTCATTTACCATCAGAATGTCATATTAATCACTGGGAATTTGATGTAAGAAATGCATAAGGTTATATCTCAGTTGGAAAGATGTAGAAGAAATAGCATGAAATTTGTATACCATGGGCTAGTTCCTTAAAGTGTCTGAACTTTAGTTTCATCATTTATAAGGTATGAATTGATATAGCAATAATATATTGTTATATATATGTACATGTACCTCAGAATCATTGTGCAGATTGACCACACTGAGTTATATCTTCTACCCATTTTTATTTTGTGATCTGTCTCTGTGGTCATTTTGTTTTTGTGGTATTGGAGCTCAAACTCAGAGCCTCACACTAAGCTACATCTCCAGCTTTTTACGTCATGAGACTGACCAGGCTGACCTCAAAACTTGCGATCCTCCGGCTCAGCCTTCTCAAGTGCTAGATTCACAGGCGTGTACCACCATATCTGATCTTTGTTTTGCTTTCACTTGTAGGACTTTGATTAACTTTCCTATGGTTGATTGCAGTTGTGAGGTAAAGAATGTCAAGATTAACTTTAAATAATAGAAGTTCTTGCCACTGACTCATCAGTGGTTAACAGTGACCTGTTTTATGACAAAATTGCCTTTCCCTTTATTATAAAAACTTAGACCTTCATGATATCTTTATTGAACAGATAGGGAGCAAGGCAATTTGCATACATCTATGCTGCTCAAGAAAAGAGGAGCACTGAGAAATCTGCTTTTGATTGAAATGACATGGGTCCTGAAGCGAATTTCTGAGTGTAAATTATTTAGGATGATGCCCTGTGTAGCTCAGTGCCCGCTGACCATGCATTTGCTCAGCTCTTTGTCTCATATTGGTTTTGGCCTTTGGTGCCTGGAGACTTGTGACATTGTTCATTTCACTTGTCCTCAAATAAAGCCAGAGGGGAAGCACATGAAAAATGCAAAGAAGAAATTTTAAGGGATTTTTATATTTTATGTTTAATATAATTTGCTTAGTGTATTAGCATAGACAACCCTGGTATATTGCCTAATCGGGTCTCAGGCACTGAGTAATAGAAATCATGAAACAGCCATTTGCTACCAAGTTTGCCAATCCAAAATTGAGAGAATTTGACCTTGGGCTTTCATTTTGTATATAGGAAATGTTTTTGTGATTATTCCAGACTGGGTTTGTCCCCTTTCTTCTTCCAGTGAGCCAGTTTTCTGTACGTTGAATGAGTGGGAGGAGATGAAAAATAAAATGAAGAGCCTCCCCTAGAACATTCTGTGAACATGCCACAATATCAAAAGTGTTTTCTTCTCATGATTATATATCAAGGACAAATGGCACTGAAAAATTGGTGAACACGTCAGTATTTAAAAGTAATAAACCTGTTATCATAGAATCTTATTACTCATTGTTTCTCTTCCCAACACTTTTCTCATTTTTATAACATCTTACATTTTCAGGTTTGTTTGAATGCTACAAAGTGTTCATATCTGAAACAGCTAAAAGTGGGCAAAATTCATATTCTTTTGTTTAAGTTCATTTTTAATTGACTAAATATTCACCTGTTATACTACACTGGACTAATCTGAGACTAAAAAACCCAAATGGTGACTGTGTTTGAATAAAATTATTTTTCAAATTCATTATCTTCTTTTAAAAATTTAACAATACTTCTACAAAAATACATTCATTAGGGTAATAGGTTGAATTCCATATTAAAACAATACAGTTCCCTTTTAGGGAACTAATTAGATTGGAGAATAAAAATGATATTAATTATTGGGTTAATGTTAGCTTCTTAAATTTAGGGAAATTTTAAATATGATTCAAGTGAAACAGCACTGATTAATGCTTTGGCAGTGTTATGATAGGCATAAAATAAATTACATTCAAACTGTACTAACAGAAGATGTTTTAAATATAACTGGCACTGCATATCAATTTGCTGTCTGCTTTGACATATTAGTTGTCTTTTTACCTCTAAAAGTCTCCTTGGGAAAGCCTAAGTACAAAAACAACAAGAATGAAAGAGATTTAAAGATGGCCAATTTGTCCACACAATCTGAGCATCAAATTTTTATTTGTTAAAGATTATTTATGAAATTCTAGAAATCTCTAACAATCGACTGAAAAAATATTTTTTTCTGTAATCGTTATGCCTTCCCACTTAGCTGTTTTGACATGAGCTACTTAGTGATATAACTACGACCAATATCTTTCTGACTCTAATAACTAATTTGTGTTATTTCCATTTGTCTCCATTGCTGGGTCAGTGTTAGTGACTAGAATTGCATAAGTAATCTAAACTTAGTAAGACTGTACTATAATTTACTTGTAAATATGAAATGCTGTGATATATTCCATATAGAAGATGAGATCCTGGTTGTACTGTTCTAAGCACTAAATAAGCTCCTGAGACTTCTCCACCAACTCCTGTCTAGTAATTTCTTATGATTAAAAAATGAAACATTTGAAAAGGAAGTTTTTTTGTATTAGCATAACCCAAAATATAGTAGTCTTACACTATGTTTATTCAGGATGGGAGAAAATATTAGCAAATGCTATTTGCAAAGTAAGTTAGAACTTACAAGCTTTCTCATCTGTTTCATTTTATTTACAAAAGAATGTCAGCCTCACAGGAGTTAAACAAATTCATAAGGTCCCATAGCTTAGTGAGTGGCGTAGAGTAGACTTGACACCTTCTTACTATAAATTCTAGGCTTTTTCCATTGCTAAACCATTTTCCCTGCTGGATGTACTGGTGTTTGGTGCAGGTGTTTGGTGTCAGATGACTTGCGTTAGAAACCCAATATGAAGATAACCCTGGGCAAAATATTTAAGATCATACTTCCCATAAATGGAGGATATGTTTGGTATCTCCCTTGTAGAGTTGTTAAGATTAAATAAAATAATATCTGCCTTGACCCTAACATATTACCTGGCACAGGAGGCAATACTGTAATAAGGCAGGAAATATTGATTTTCCTAACATATGTGATCTTGTGTTTATGTATAAGCATAATCATTATTTGTTGTTTGTTTTGACTTTACTCAAATCCTAACTTGTCCATCATGTTTTTCAAGGCAAATGGATTTTAACTAAGTCTTTTTATTTTCTGTAGGTGCTAGAAGAATACTGTCTTAAGAAATACAGAAGTGAATAATACTAGAAAAAGCTTTTGAATGAATGTTGAAATGAATGAAAGCATAGTGATCCAAACATGGCACTTAATTAAACTCTTGGAAGTAATTTGAACTCATTATAAACATCTATTCTAAAGAATATGAATAACTCAAGTATCTGATTTTTCATTTACTATCCAATTAGTAAGTAGTATCTTCTAAATTATGATGCAAGTTAGTTAATTCAAAAAGGCAGAAATTTCTTCTCTCTGTACCTAATCTTTAAATGTTTTTTCACATATATCTCTGATTTTTGTCTGCACAGACAGTTCTCTCAGACAAATTTTTTATTTACCAGTGAAACTAAAATATTTATGTAAAATTGAGTTTACCAAATAGTTAAACTTCTGGTTCCTTGTGATCATTTACCTTTCATTACATATTTAAGTAATCATATATAATCAAGCACAATATGTAAAAACTTGGACTCTCTTTTAAAAGATTTTATATCATATAAATTAAACAGACAAAAAATTACTTTTCCTCAACATATAAAGCTATCATATCCAGAGGCAGAAATAAACAACACAGTATTGTATATTGTAAACAAATCAAGATACATGAAATTTTAGATCTATTTTGGTTGAATTTCCAATTCATAAATATATAATATATCTGTTCTTGTTCTCCTTTTGTATGGGAAGATGCTAGAATATAATAGTTTCTTAAATGTTCATCAGCTTCATCACCTTTTCTGTACTTGAGGTCACATTGCATTGCTGTAGGGAGAGCTGTGACACCATAGAGAACAGTGACGTCAGCAGAGGTATAAACAGAGTCAGCCAGTACACTTAGAGATAATCAAGAACTTGCTTTCAGGCAAATGTTCTTTGCAACAACAGACAGAGTGCAGTCATATATGACAGTCTATGTCCTTCTCAGATTTCTTATATTGCTTTTTCTTTCCAAAAGAAAATATTTCAGATTTGTAGAAAAACATTAATAAAATAAAATGGCCAGTGATTAATAATCGGAAATAATAGCCGTCTAAGAGGGTGCTTTCTTATTTGCCTCCAAAATCACCAAGAATTCCTCCAAACTCTGAGCACTAGAGAGGTCAATATGAGCAGGATTTATCATAGCAGCTTGGTATCAGAGTCTTTCATGGATTTGAGGTCCAGAGGAGGCTGCCTCTGATGGTTAAGTTTGATTGTGCTAACTTGATTGACTTGGGAACCACTCTGGATTGGAGGAGCATAATTCTGGTTTCTGGGTGAGTTTGGGCAGGTCATGGAGGTGTGATTTGGGATACTGTGGTGTATTTGGTCCCTTGCCCCTTCTTGTCTGGCACTGTTTCCTTGTTCTGCTTCCAAGCGATTATGAACTGTGCAGCTTTCCTCTGCCAAGTCTTTACATAGTTTTTGACTCAGAGCCAACGAACAATGGATTGAATCCCCCAAAACCATGAGCCAAATTTAACCTCTCCTGTTTTAAACGGTAGGTATAGGAGATTATATCCCAGCAACAGGAAAGATGATCACTACACTAGCTCCAAGACTCTTGTCAATTGGATGATTGCTTTGTCACCTCTCATTGGAGGGTTTAGGATACTTTCTTAATCACTGAAAGGGGCGGAGAGTTCCAAGGCATTGTAATGTACCTTAAATTCATTTATTTATCCGAGGAAGTGCTATATTTCTAAAGGATTCAACTCTTGAGCAAAAACAGTCCCTGATTTAGTATACCTTAAGCGAAATTCTGCTCATGCACATAGTTTTTCATATTCCACATAGAACATTTTTAACACATACAGACAGGCAGAGATACAACCATATATACACAGACATATAGATACTATTCTAAATTCAGTGACTTGGATTATGGCCACAACTACAATTTTTTAAAATTACTACTACACAAAAACTAGCACTAAGTAGTTAATATAAATTATCTTCTTTACTGATCTAGGGAGGCCAGTGTTATGCTTTGTGTCTAGATAACTCCCAAAGCCTCATATAGTCATAGGTGGGGCTTTTTGAGAGGTGACTGGATCTACAGTGTGTGATGCTGAGACTGATTCATTGTACAATGCTAGGCTCAAAGGCACCAGGATGAAGAGCGTGAGTGTTTTCTGCCCTAGTAGCCTGGATAAAATATAAAGTATAGAAAGAACTGTGGTTGTCCCTTGTTGCTTTGCTACTAGGTTCCTGCCATGAACTGTTTCTCCTCTGCTCTGCCTGTCTGCCCTGCCACTCTGCTTTGGAGCCAGCAAATTATGGACTGAAACCTCTCCAACTGCAGACTAAATAAATCTTCCCTCCTTTAACTTTGGGTGTTGGATATTTTGTCCCAGGAATGAGAAAAGTAACTAAGACAGCTAGTAATATCACCACCACATTTTACAGGTTAGGACCTTGTCTAAGGTCATACAACTAGCAGTAGATTAGCCAGAATTTGAATTTAATGCTGGTTAATTAATGATCTGGTGTCCATTGCTCTAAACTGGGAAGACTACCATGTGTAGTGAGATTTTCTTTACATACTTGTGCTGAAAGAAAAAAAATTGATCATGTGTGTTAGAACATTAAGTATAAGGTACCAAGTGTCAAAGCAAACGTGGTAATAAAGATGCTAAGAATAATCAGAAACAGTGCAGACTTATCTTGTGCTTCCTTGTTGAGTATATAGGTAAGTTGCAAAGGGGACACAGAGCACAGGGCAGGAGAGGATGTATGAAGAGCCAGCCTTCCAGAAATGTATATAGTTGGGGTGCTAGAATGTAGAGATTAGTGTGGGTTTTGGCACTTTCAAGACGAGCAGCTGCATTTTTGTATTTACTGTCACTACTTTAGATTTGCTGGTTTTTACAATGAAAACATGCCTTTCAATGTGTGGTCCCATTGCTTCTAATTCATGAATTCACCCACTGATTCAGAGAAGCAACATACTATGAAAGATTTTTTCCCCAGAAATTGTTACATTGTATTACATTTTGTGATTGTTTTTGGTTTTCATGAAAACCAAAGAAATAAAATAGCCAATGAACAGATTCTCTTTTAGGCTATACCTACACCAACTGCTTTGCATGGATACCCTCATTTTGGCAGTTGTGGAGAGATTGGGGCAGGGGGAGTGTTTGTTTGTTTGTTTGTTTGTGTGTACTGCGGGGGATCAAACCCAGGGCCTCACTCACATCGAACAGCTACTACTAAGCTATGTCTTAGCACCACCAGGAGGAAATTTTAAAAGGCAACTGTGGTGTTGAGACAGTTTTGAAGGAGAGAAAGGAAGAATAAAGAAAGTAACTGTAGCGAATGTGTGAGTTTCATTTTTTCATTCATCTTCAAAGTTTGTGAAGATTTAATTGACTTACATTTACCCTACTTCCAAGGAAACGTTAAACATTAGCTCAGGTATGAATATTAGATAGCATTGCACCAGTTGAATAAAAAAAAAAAAAAACAAGAATCTCACAGTTTGAAAACAGTGATATTTGTTGTCCTGGGTCAAAACACACATATACAGCTCTATAAAATCAACTTAATATAATACCTGAAACAGAGATTTCGGTTTTTTTTCTCTTTTTAAACTAAAGGACTAGTTTGAAAGCTATCAAAATCATAACACTGGGAAAACAGTTTTCTGAAGTCTGTGTTATTTTTGTATTTTGTATTATTTTGTATTTTTGTATTAATGTTAGACGAGGTCAACATTAATGAGGATTCCTGAGTATGTCGCAAGTCAACATCTTCAGGCTTATCATCTTGGTCCTTTTACTGTCCACCTAGACAGTATCAACTCAAAATAAGGTGGAGGGAATTAGCTCATGCCTTCTTTCTGAGAATCAAACGAAGCATAGAGTTGCTTTCAGGGCAGCAGCGAACCTGGTGCTTGACCACTTGGCCATTCAACTGTCTGTACCATGGCTCCAATTTCAGTATTAAATTGCATAGTTAGTGGTGCATACATGACATGAAGCTGGTTCAATTAAATTCTATGATTTCCTTTTCGTCTTGAAAGGCATTTTATTTCTTCACAGAAGCAGCTCTTATTAAGTATAGGAAGCGTATTTGGTGCTTTTCACTGTCAGGATGCTCAAATGATGAAAACATCATCTTTGATATGCACCGCTGAAAACATCTTGTCTATGGAGCAGAGATGCATATCCCTGGAGAAAGTTGTCTTGTATTAGAGAATAGGTAAACAAGGTAGGGATGGAAGCACTTCACAAAAAATTTCCTCTGCCCTCCTTATTAATATGCCTGGACTTACTTGGGTGTTTCTCGAAAAGGATAGATGCTGCTCCTTGCTTAAATTCTGTTACTCACAGGCCATGGGCTGGAGGGTAATTCTTGCTGGACTCTGCAGTTTTCTGGCTTTCCTTGTTTGACAGAATTCAATTCTCTTGACCTTGAGGATGTGGAGCAGAACTCATTGCTTCCACCTGGCCTACCCAAGTAAGTAAAGCTATGCTCCTAGAATACCACTGCCATGGTTAGTTTAATTTTAATTTATTGCAGAGATGGTTTTATGCATATGACTTTATAACTGTGTGTGCACCTTGAAACCTCTGAAGGTCAAATAAATAATAAATGCTCATTAAGAGTGTGGTGGTTTTGCTGAAAGTGGCCAACAAAATTGTCATTGGTGATACTTCTATGTGGACAAATAAGATCTAAGTCAAGTAGAAAATGGTATTAAACTGTTAATAGTATTTAACTTTACCTCCTCAGGAATTTATGTGTCTGCCATGCTTATTCAGTCTTTAAAATAATGGTATACTTTAAAAACAAGAGATACTGACTCTTTAATCTATTTTCCTTTTAAACCATTGAAACTATTATTTTTTCTGTTCTCTGTCTCTTCATTTACACTAGAGAATGAGAGGACAGGTAGATAAAAGGGGGTGAAAAAACATCCAACTCCTCACAAGAAATGTAATCATTATGTTCTGTACTAATAAAAGTGTAAAACTTGAGAAAAAGAACTAAGTAGCCAGATTTTTCTAAGTATCCCCCCCGTCTCCCCAAGTTGCAGAAAGAAATACTGATCTTTAGCTGATCTTTACATGAGGCATGGAAAGGCAGTGACTCTAGGAAGTAGCTGTAGAATTTTTGCCATAAAAATTTTGTCACCCTGACAGCTTGTGCTCAGCGCCTTCAAAGGAGGAAGCTTGTCCTCCTTTCTGGCAGGCCGTCCTTTCCTACATCCCCCTAGTGACGGTGGGCCTGTCCCCTGTTCCGAGACCTAGATCTGGGATGAGGGCCTGCCTGAAAAATACTGAAAAGTATGACTTTTGAACACAAAACTTAATTCTCCGGTGGAAAAAGAGTATGAAACTCTGATATTTTTGATGAATAGTACTCATATAATTTTATTAAGCAGAATTACTTATTAATAAGGTAAAATTAATGATGCTTTATAAACCTCAGTATTGTCTTATGTTTCAAGTGTAATTTCTTTTCTATTAACTTACTGAATACAGCTATGTCTTCACTGTGCTTGTACATTGTCTTCCTTTCTTTTTAATTTTTGTTTTGGTAACGCTGGGGATTGAATCTAGGGCCTCATGGATGCTAAGCACATACTCTACTACTAAGCTACATCCCTACCACATTCTTTGCCTTACCCTTAACAAATTTGTAGACAATAAAGGAATTATAAAATTGAATTTGATTTTGTTTGTTTAATTGCCTTCAAAGTTATCACAATCTTTTGGGAATGTCAGTTTTCGAGAGACAGAGAGAGAGAGAGAGAGAGAGAGAGAGAGAAGAGAAACCATCTATTGATTTTAATGGTGTCAAATTATTCTTAGCTGAGAATGGTAACCATCATAGATTATTTTATCCCATATTCCTTAGGCATGTCTAAGGTTTATCATCCTATTGTAAGAACTTTGCTCATGTCAGGAAATTCCTTGAGAGATGGGTGATTTGACATTTGGCTCCCTCTGATACCTAAGTTAAATCACTGATTCTCATGCTATTTCTGGGAAAGTAAAATAGGGAAGAGAAAGTATGAAAAGGAGTGGAAGATTAAGAGGGTATGTCCACCAGGTTGTTCCTCTTTCTTACTTCTTACCTGAAAGTCTTACCAGTGAAGCTACCTAAGTTAGTTTATCTACCTCCACAACAATTTTGTTTTGTTCCATCTGAAATTCTTATCTTGTTTGTTGATGACTTCGAATTTTCCTTAATGTAGATTGTTAATTCATTTTTGTATAGATAAAAAAAACCTCCACTGACCAGTGTTACTGTTACTCCTTATAAATGTTACAACCAAACTATAAAAAGAGGGGAGTAATTATATTAGTCCTATCAAATCTACATGGCTTTCCTGCCTTTAAACCAGCCATAATAATGTATAGAACCAGTACTAATCAGTATGTAATGGCCAACACAATGTGATATTTTCCCCAGCTTTACTTTTTAGCTGCATTTTGAGATATTTAGTCTCCTAGGATTCTTAATGTCTACAAAAGCACGTCCAGGCTAGATAAATGCATAGTCAAAGTTAATGTTATCTACTGCTCACTAATCTCTTAGCTTTCCAGTGTGAGTCCTCTTAGAAAGCTTTCAGCTTGCACTTATTCCTCAGGACTACTGTGTGATGGAAGCATTGATAACTGCCCAGTTGGCAGAGGGAGAAACTGAGACTGACTGTAACAGGCCCAAAGTGAGTAAAGGATAGGTTTCCTTGCTTCGTTTTCATCCTTAAGTCTGTTCTCTGAAACACAGAACTTTAACATCTATGCATGACAATATTAATTTAAAATTAGTGAAAAGAGATGGTAGGAATTCACAGCCAAGATCTTTTTTTTTTCTTCTACAAGATAATCAGTAGTGAAGAAACTGCAATGTTAAAGGGCTAGAGGACGGCATGGTTCTGGCAGGCAACTCTCCTCCTGTGGATTTAGATCCAATTCACTGTCAATATTTTCTGGCAATATTTCTTTCCTTTTACTGTTACATCATTCATAAGCACAATGTTTCCAGAACTATAACATGCCAATTCTTACCGTGTTTTCTCAGCACTATTTGTATTTTAAATTACTGGAACTGTTCTAGTCAATCATATTAGAAGACAGAAGACATTGTTATTAACTCCAGGCAAAATGTGAAAGAAGTAAAATCCTTGAGCACTCTACATAGCTGTTTTCCATATGTTTGTTGGGCCTTTCTATTTTTTGTTACTCCCATGCAAACAGAGGCTCAGAAAAATCTGTTTTCTTTTTTTTTTAATTTTCCCATTTAATATTGACCAACTTCTAGGAAAAATGTGTTTTCTTGATCAAAAAAAAATAATATTGTACTGTTAAGTGATTGTAGTTTAATCTATAAAATATTTATTTGTAGCTTCTTTGAAATTTATCCCCACTTTGTACAGGTCTTCTTGCACAGTCTTCTTGACTGTGTGTTGTTTTGTTTTGTTTTGCTTCATTTTGTTTTGTTTTAGCAACATGGTAGGCCGGCACAGCAAACTCCACCTTGCCGTGCAACCTCAGCACCTCATTTGGAACCTGGTAGGGCCTGACCAGTGTCCCCAAAAAGCTGAAGAGCATTGGTAGGTCACTCTCTGTGGGTCCTGTTTGGGCCCCATCCAGCAATCCCAAGTGGCAAGTGAAGCTCCTGTGCTAAGTGGCACAAGCAGAAGGCTTGCACAGCAAACTCCACCTAGCTGTGCACCCTCTGTACCTCACTTAGAACACGTTAGGGCCTCACCCAGTGACCCTGAGAAGCTGGGAAGCTTTGGTGCACCATGTGGCATGTACTGAAGGCCTATACAACATACTCCATCTAGCTGTTCAGTCTTGTTATGCCACTGAAGACCTAGTAGAGTCCTACCCAGCAACCTCAAGCAGCTGGGGAGCTTCAGAGCGCCATGTGGGGCATGCTACAGGCCCACCCAGTGTACTCCCCCCAATTTGAGGAGCCTTCAAGTGTCATTAGGGAGCTGATAAAGCACACCTAAAAACTCTCATTCAACTGGGGAAACTCCCTGAAGTATGGACAGACAACCTCAATCCAGGAAGCAATTTGCATTTGGCTTCCCCAGGGGAATACAGGAAAGTGACACAATGAAAAAGCAAAATGCAATCTTAAAATTCCAGTCTATCCCAAACAAGCCTAGGAGACATGGACATAGAAGAAAGTGAAAGCCATACACCTGAAATTTCTGAGATGATAGCAACTGAAGTAAAGAAACAACTCCATGAAGCTGTAAAGGAACTCAGATTAGAAATAATCTCCAGGTAAAAGAAGAAATGATAAAAGCAATAAAAGAAATGCTGAACACATCTAATTAAGACACAGTTAAAAAAAATTGTGGCACATTGCAAAAAGATTGAAACCTTGAATGAACACTATAAGAAAGAAATAGAATACATGAAACATTTAAATAGATATCCAGGAAATCAAAAATTATGTTGAAAGCTGGCCAAACTGCTGAACGAATGTGAAGATAGACTTTCAGGCCTCAAAGACAAGATTGCAGCTAGTGAACAAGAAAGGAAAGATCTTTTAAAAATAACAAGAAATCAGGAAATAACAATTCAACACTTGCAAGATGATGCAAAGTAAAACAATATACGATTGATAGGTGTAATAATCAACATCCCAGAAATTCAACATAAGAACAGAATATTAAAAGCTGTTAGAGAAGAGACAAATTACCAATCAAGAGAAGCCATCAGAATCACAGCAGACTTCTCAACAAAAACAATAAAATAAAAAAGAGTATGGAGTGAAGTATTTTAGATTCGAAAGGAAAACCACTTCCAATCCAGATTGATGTACCCTGAAAAACTGTCCTTCAAAATTGATGGGGAAATAAGATATTTCCATGACAAAGAACAGCTCAAGAAGTTCATGACAATCATCCCAACCCTGTAAAGAACACAAAGTTATTGTAGATAGACATAAAAATAACTTCAAGACTTTAAGAACTTCAAGGACTTCAAGAATACACAATTAAACAAAGGGGAAAGGTAAAGAACCAACAGCAGAAAGATAACATGACAAAAATAAGCCAATATATATCAGTTATAACCAGTAATGTAAATGGCCTCAATTTACCAATTAAAAGAAACAGACTGAAGAGGGGGCACTGAGGACTCTGCTCCAGGAATGGGCTGTGGAGGGAACACCAAGGAAGCTCGCTGCAGGCCTGAGTTGCCTGGGACCACCACTGCTGAACCCAACCTTCCACTTGGAACATTGGAACCTTGGATTACAGTGGACTACCATGTTGGCTGGATGAGAGACTCAGGAACCCCTCACCCAAGCAGAAGATCTCATCAGGCTCTAGTCAATGTGGTGAGTTTGCCTCCTAAAATAGAGGTCTGCAGTGGGTAAATAGGAGTGGAAGTGAAACTCCCTCCAATTGTAATATCTTGGCAAACATGGCAAGAGAGTGGGTAACCCACTCCTCCACACAGAGAATATCAGACAGGTTTAGAAGTGCACCAATAATGCCCCACCCAACTTAGAGGAAATGAAAAGAACTTATAAGACCTCCAGTGACACAGTAGGGCCTCAGCTGAAACAAACACTATAGCCAGGGAGATCTGGTGACCTGCAACAACCTGAAGATACTACAACAGCAGGAACTAAGAGTTACCCTACATCAATACTTCTGGGCTAGTTAGTCCAGAAAGAATATAGGACTCACCCAACAGGCACTGTAGGAGGAATTCAAGAGACAGGATCTCTTCTTCATTGTGATACCCAGCAATTTGATAAACATCAACCACACAGTAGGACCCTAAAACACAAACTACAGAAAGTTGTGACTGTTGGGCTAGAAAGACCAGAAATTTACCCAGAAGGTGAAAATGACTAAACGAAAAAGCAAACTGCAATCCCAAACATCTAGTCCATCAGGAGCAAGTGCAGGTGATAATGAAATAGAGGACCTTAAAAGTCATACACCAGAAATCTCTGAAAAGATAGCAAATGAAGTAAAGAAACAAATCTATGAGGCTATAGAGGAACTCAAATCAGAAATAATGTCTTATGTAAAGACAAAAGTAACAACCTTAGTAAATGAGCTGCTCAACATAGCTAGAGAAGAAATATATAGAAAAAATACAGGAGCATGGGAAATTGATTGAAACTTTGAATGAACAATGCAAAAAACAAGCAGAATCCATGAAACAAATTCAAAGAGATATGCAACAAAAAAATTGTATTGAAAGCCTGCAAAGCTACTTAAATGAAGCTGAGGATAAAATTTCGGGCTTTGAGGACAGGATCACAGATAGTGATCATGAAAGGGTAGAACTTACAAAAACAACAAAACAGCATGAAATGACAATCCAACAGCTACAAGATGATGCCAGGAGAAACAATGTTAGATTAATAGGCATCAGTGAAGAGGCAGAAGACAATGCTAAGGATATAGCTAAGCTGTTCACAGAAGTAATGACAGAAAATTTCTCAAACATGGGGAAAAATTGGATATACAAATAAGTGAGGCATATATAATGCCAAACAGTCATAATCAACATAAACCTACACCCAGGCATATAATAATTAAGATCTCAGACATACAGCATAAAAACAGAATACTAAAAGCTATTAGAGAAAAAACACAACTCACCTATCAAGGAAAGCCTATTAGAATCACGCAGACGTCATAATGCAAACCTTCAGGTTAATACTAGATTGGAGCAAAGTATTTCAAGCCCTAACAGAAAACAGCGTTCAACCCAGACTGATGTACCCAGCAAAACTGTCTTTCAAATTTAATGGAGAGACAAGATTCTTCCATGACACAGAACAACTGAAGAAATTCATATCCACCAAACCAACCTTAGAAAGAGTGCTGAAGGACATCCTAGATAGAGATAAAAATGACCACAATCTCCCGAACAACAACAGAAAGAAATCACCAGGCTGGACAAGAAAGTAAACAAGGGAGAAAAGCAGGAAACTAACAATAGTAACATAACATGGCAAAGTTAAGCCAGTACATGTCAGTGATATCCATAAATGTAAATGGGCTCAATTCACATATCAAAAGAAACAGATTGACAGAATGGATCAAGAAACAGGATCCCACAATATGCTGTATACAAGAAACACATCTGATTCAAAAAGAAACTCATAGATTAAAAGTTAAAGGATGGAAAACAGTATTCCATGCAACAAGAACCCAGAAAAAAGCAGGGGTAACTATTCTATTTACAGACAATGTGAACTTCAAACCTAAAATGCTTAAAAGACAAAAAGAAGGTCACTACATACTTGTAAGTGGAAAAATTCAAGAGGAAGAACTAACAATTATAAATATATATGCACCAAACACAGGAGAACCAAACTATGTAAGACAGACAATAAAGGACATGAAAAACCAAAAACACAAGAACACAATTATTACAGGGAACCTTAACAGCCCATTGTCACAAAGAGATAGAACAGCTAGACAAAAAGTCAGCAAAGAAATAATAGAATTGAATCATACCTGTGAGCAATTGGACTTAGTAGATGTTTACAGAGTGTTCCACCCAAGCACATCAGAATACACATTGTTCTCAGCTTCTCACGGGACATTCTCCAAAGTAGACCATATGTTATCCCATAAAACATTATTAAGTAAATGCAAAGGTATTGAAATTATACCATGCATACTATCTGACCATAGAGCAATGAAATTGGAAATTAATGGCAAAAGAAATTGCAAAACTGGCACAAATACATGGAAATTAAATACCAACGTTTTGAACAACCAGTGGGCTACAGATGAGATTAAAGAAGAAATAAAGCAATAACTACAATTCAATGAAAATTCAGAGACACCCTATTGTAATTTGTGGGATACAATGAAAGCGGTCTTAAGAGGGAAATATATAGCAATAAATTGTCATATGGAGAAAACACAATGAGCACAAATAAAAAATCTAATGCTTCATCTCAAACTTCTAGAAAAAGAAAAGCAAGTTAAACCCAAAGCTCATAGAAGAGAGGAAATTGTAAAGATTAGAGCAGAAATCAATGCAATTGAAACTAAAAAAAAAAAAAATACAAAGAATTAATGAATCAAAAAGTTGATTTTTGAGAGAATAAACAAAACTGACAAACTTCTAGCTAACTTTGTAAAGAAAAAGAAAGAAAAAACCCAAATTCACAGAACAAGGACTGAAAAAGGGGAAATTACTACAGATTCTATGGAAATTCAAAAGATCATGAACACCTACTTTGAAAATCTCTACTCACATAGGGTGGAAAACACAGAGGAAATGGACAGATTTCTAGAAACATATGAACTACCAAAGCTCAACCAAGAAGATATAGCAATTTTGAATAACCCAATATTAGCTATTGAAATTGAAAACATATTTAAAAACTCACCAACAAAGAAAAGCCTAGGTCCTGATGGATTCACAGCTGAATTCTACAAGAAATTTAGAGAAGATCTGATGCCAATATTCCTTAAACTTTTCAATGAAATGGAAAAAAAGCAATCCTCTCTAAATCATTCTGGGAGGCAAGTATTACTCTTATACTAAAACTAGAGAAAAACCCACCAAAAAGGAGAACTATAGGCCAATCTCAATGCAAAGATTCTCAATAAAATACTGGCAAATAAAATGCAGAAAATCATCAAGAACATTATACAATCATAACCAAGTGGGGTTCCTTCCAGGAATGCAGGGATGGTTTAACACATGCAAATGAGTAAATGTAATACATTACATCAACAGAGCCAAAAATAAAAACCACATGGTCATCTCAATAGATGCAGGAAAAGCTTTTGATAAAGTCCAACACATGTTCATGATAAAAACCCTTGAGAAACTCGGAATACCTCAACCTTATGAAGGTCATCTATGACAAACCAACAGCCAATATTATATTAAATGGACAAAAACTGAAAGCTTTCACTTTAAAATCAGGAGCAAGACAAGGATGTCCACTATCACCACTGTTTTTCAATGTAGTTCTGGAAACACTAGCTAGGGCAATTAGATGAGAGAGAAATAAAAGGAATAAAGATAGGAAAGGAAGAAGTTAAATTAACACTATTTGCAGATGACATGATAATCTACATAGAAGACCAAAAAAACTCCATTAAAAGACAAATAGAGGTAATAAACAAATTCAACAGTGCAGCTGTATAAAAAGTCAGCGCTCAAAAATCAATAGCATTCCTGTACACAAACATGAAACTCACTGAGAGAGAAGTTATAGAAATATCACCCTTCTCAATAACATCTAAGAAAATGAAATACTTAGGAATCAATCTAACTAGGAATGTAAAAGACCTATATGCTAAAAATTATACTACACTAAAAAGGAGATTGAAGGGGATATCAGAAAATGGAAGGATGTTCCTTGCTTTTGGCTAGGAAGAACCAACATTGTGAAAATGGCCATACTCTCAAAACTGTATAGACTTAATGCAATCCCAATCAAAATACCATTGACATACCTCACAGATCTAGAGAAAACACTCCTAAAATTCATTTGGAACCAGAAGAAACCTAGAGTAGCAAAGGCAATTCTGGGAATAAAGGCAAGGCAGGAGGAATCTCAACTCCTGTCTTGAAACTGTACTACAATGCCACAGTGACCAAATCAGCATGGTACTGGCAAAGAAATAGACCTAAGGATGAATGGAATAGATTAGAAGAGCCAAGTATAAGTAAATAGACACTCAGCCACCTGATATTTGACAAAGGGGCTAAACATGTTCACTGGAGGAAGGATAGCTTCTTTAATAAATGGTGTTGGAAAAATTGGCTCTCCACATACAGAAGAGTGAAAATAGATCCATGCCTATCACCATGCACAAAACTAAAGTCTAAGTGGATCAAAGACCTAAACATTAAAACACAAACACTAAATCTAGTAGAAGATAAGATAGGTAGAAGTCTGGAGACATAGGAGTAGGCAGAGAATTCATGAACAAAACACAAACTGCATGGGAAACACTTCAGAGAATCAACAACTGGGATCTCATATTATTGAAAAGTTTCCTCACTTCAAAGAAATCACCATCACAGTGAAAAGAAAACCCACAGAATGGGAAAGAATTTTAGCCAGCTGTGCCTCAGACAAAGGGCTTATATCAAGAACATATAAAGAACAGAAAAGCATCCAGCCCCCAAATTCAAAAACCCTCTCTAAAAATGGGCATCTGAGATAAGCACAGAGATCTCAGATGAAGATATACAAATGGAAAATAAATATTGAAGAAAAGTTCACCATCACTGGTCATTCAAGAAATGCAAATTAAAACAACATTGAGATATCATCTCACACCAGAAAGAATAGCTGCCATCAAGAAGTCAACTGATAACAAATGTTGTTGAGGCATCGGGGGAAAAAGGAACACTGCTCCACTGTTGGTGGGAGTGCAGACTAGTGAAGCCACTATGGAAATCAATATGGAGAATTCTCAGAAGACTAGGGTTGGAAGCTCCATTCAACCCAGGTATTCCCCTCCTGGGCATTTTTCCAGAAAAACTGAAAAGTTCATATGACAGTGGTATATATTCACCCTTCTTTATAGCAGCACAATTTGTAATAGCTAAATATTGGAAACAACCATGATGCCCATCAACTGCAGAGTGGATGAAAAAGATGTGGTATTTTTATACATGGAAAATTACTCAACTATGAAAAAAGATTATCTTGAGGCCTTCATAGGTAAATGGAGACAACTTGAGACTATCCTCATTAGTGAAATAAATAAGAATCATATTTATAAATACCACATTGTGTCTCTAGTATAAAAAGTAATAAGAACTGTAGGAGTAATAAAACCAAAAATGCATAATTGCTACTGTAAAAAAGAGAGGAAAAGAAAGTGCTCTAAAGGATATAACTGCATGTATGTTTAAGTGTGTAAGATAGATGACCATATTACTGTTTTTGTTAGATTGTTGAGCAGAACTGTTAACAGTCTCACTGTTTGAATGTCTGCTTTGTATTTTTAATTTTGTAACTTGAACCACTATTTCCAAGATGACAGTGCATAACTTATCAAGTAGTGATTTTTTAGTGTTTTTTTTTGTTCTTTTTTTCCTTGGAATTCTGTATTGTTGTTACCCTTTTTTCTGTTTTGTTGTTTTTTTCTCTCTTTGCATAAAATTAAAAAAAATAAACAGACTGGAAGAATGGATCAAGAAACAATATCCAACCATATGCTGTATACACAAAACCCATCTAACTCAAAAGCAAACTCACAGACTGAAATTCAAAGGATGGAAAACAATGCTTCATGCAACAGGAACCTCCCAAAAAGCAGTGGTAGTTTTTCTGTTTTCAGACAATATGAACTTCAAACCAAGAATGATCAGGAGAGATAAAGAAGGTCACTACATACTAGTTAGGGGAAAACTTCACAAGGAAAAGATAACAATCCTCAATATATATGCACCAAATATGGGAGCACCCTGCTATATAAAAAGATGTTAATAGAAATAAAAAATCAAATAAGCAATAACACAATTATGACAGGAGACTTCAATGCTCCATTGATACAGAGACAGATGAACTACACAGACTGTCAGCAAACAAATAACAGAACTAAACCAAACTTGTATACAAATGGACTTAGTAAACATGTACAGACTGTTCCACCCAATGACATCAGAAATACATTCCTCTCAGATTCACATGGGACATTCTCTGAAATCGACTATATACTAGCACATAGAAGATGCTTGAGCAAATGCAAAAGAATCAAATTATCCCATGCACATTATCTAATCATAGTGCCATGAATCTAGAAATTCATGACAAAAGAAACTAAAAACTCCATAAACATACAGAAATTAAATAATACACTCTTGAACAATCAATGGGTCACAGAGGAAATTAAGAAATTAAACAATATTTACAAACAAAAAATATAATTACAACTTACTGGAACATGTGGGACACAATGAAACCAGTTCTCAGGGGCAAATTTACTGTGTTGAATTCCCACATCAGGAAAATAGAACAAACACAAATAAATCATCTGATGCTACACCTCAAACATCTAGAAAAAAAAGAGCAAGTCAAGCCCAAATCCCAAAGGGAGGAAATTATAAAGGTCAGAGCAGAAATCAACACAATACAGACTAAGAAAACAGTACAAAGAACTAACAAATCAAAGTGTTGGTTCTTTGAAATAATAAATAAAATTGATAAGCCCCTAGCTAACTTTATTAAAAAAAGGAAAGAAACAACTCAAATTCATGCAATAAGGAATGAAAAGGGTGAAATCATTACAGACCCTGTGGAAATACAGAAGATCATCAATACCTATGTCAAAAATCTTTAATCTCATAGCTTTGATATCATGGAAGAAATGGACAGATTCCTAAGCACATATGAATTATCAAAGCTGGATCAAGAAGATGTAAAACTGCTAAATAACACAATTTCATTTAATGAAATTGAAAATGTTATTAGAACCTTACCAACAAAGAAAAGTACAGATCCTAATGTATTAACAGCTGAACTCTACAAGAAATTCAAGGAAGACTTAATTCCAACAGTCCTCAAATTCTTCAATGAAATTGAAAGAGAAGCAATTCTCTATAACTCATTCCTGGAGGCAAATATCACTCTAACTTCAAGATCAGAAAAAAACCCAACCAAAAAAGGAAACTACAGGCCAATCTCCCTGATGACCATAGATGCAAAAATTCTCGACAAAGTACTGGCAAAGAGAATGCAGCAAGTCATCAAGAAGATTATACACCAGGACCAAGTGGTATTCATCCCCGGAATGCAGGGATGGTTCAGCATATGCAAATCAATAAACGTAATACACCATATCAGTAGAGCCAAATGTAAGAAACACATGATCATTTCAATAGATGCAGAAAAAGCTTTTAATAAAATACAACACCTATTCATAATAAGATCTCTATGGAAATTTGGAATAAATGGTCTTTATCTCAATCTTATAAAAACCATCTATGACAAACCAACAGCCAGCATCATATATAATGGTCAAAAACTGAAAGCTTTCACTCTAAAATCAGAAACAAGACAAGGTTGTCCATTATCAACACTTCTATTCAATACAGTTCTGAAAGCATTAGCCAGAGAAATTAGACAAGAAAAAGAAATAAAAGTCATAAGAATAGGAAAGGAAGAAAAATTATCATTATTTGCAGATGACATAATACTCTACATAGAAGACCCCCAAAACTCCATTGAAAGACATCTAGATGCTGGCAGTTATTTTTATCCTGGCCATTCTTTCTGGGGTGAGATGGAATCTCAGTGTGGTTTTAATTTGCATTTCTCTCATGACTAAATATGATGAACATTTTTTCATGTATTTATTTGCCATTCATATTTCTTCATCTGAAAACTGTGTATTCATCTTGGATGCCCTTTTTGGATTGGGTTTTTTAATTTTGAGGGTCTTATTTTTTAAAAAATTCTTCATAGGTTCTAGACAGAAGTCCTTTGAGGGACAGTTTACTAAGATTTTTTTCCCAGTTGGTGGGTTTTCTTTTCACTCTGCTGGAAATCTCTTTCGACATGTAGAAACTCTTTAATAAGATGTGATCCCACTTATTGATTCTGGGAAGTACTTCTGGTGCAGTTTGATTCTTGTTCATGAATTCTCTACCTACCCCTATGTCTTCAAGATTTTTAGCTACTTTGGCTTCCAACAGATTTAGTGTTTCTGTTTTAATATTTAGATCTTTGATCCATTTAGATTTTAGTTTAGTGCATGGTGATAGGCATGGGTCTAGTTTTAGTCTTTGGCATATGGGTAGCCAATTTTTCCAGCACCATTTGCTAAAGAGACTATCATTTTTCCAGTGAACATGTTTGGCCTCTTTATCAAAGATAAGGTGGTTGATTGAGTTTGTGGTTGTGGTTGTATCTTCCAATCTATTCCATTGATCTTCAGATCTGTTTTTATTACAGTATCATGTTGATTTTATTACAATTACATTGTAGTATAACTTCAAGTCCGAGATTGTGATGCCTCCTGCCTTGCCTTTGCTGCTTAGAATTGCTTTTTCTGTTCTAGGTCTCTTCTGCTTCCAGATGTATTTTAGTAGTGATTTCTCTAGATCTATGAGGTATGGCAGTGGTATTTTGATTGGGATTGCATTGAATCTGTATAGTAATTTTGGGAGAATGGCCATTTAGGAATGTCTTTCCATTTTCTGAGGTCCTCTTCAATTTCCTTTTTCAGGTATTATAATTTTCCCTATATAGCTCTTTTACTTCTTTCATGAGATTAATTCCTAAGTATTTCATTTTTTTGGATGCTAGTGTGAAGGGTGTGGCCTCTCTTATTTCTCTCTCAGTTTTATTATTGTTAGTGTATAGGAATGTTATTGATTTTTGAGTATTGACTTTGTATCCAGCTACATTGCTCAATTTATTTATTACATCTAGGAATATTTCAATGGAGTTTTGTGGTTCTTCTAAGTAAATTATCATGTCATCTGCAAATAATGATAATTTAACTTCCTCTTTTCCTATCTTTACTCCTTTTATTTCTCACTCTTGTCTAATTGCTCTGTCTAGTATTTCCAGTACTATGTTGAATAGGAATGGTGATAAGGAACATCCTTGTCTTGTTCCTGATTTTAAAGTAAAGGCTTTCTGGTTTTGGCCATTTAATATGATGCTGGCTGTTGGTTGTCATAGATGGCCTTTATCATATTGAGGTAAAGACCATCTATTCCAAATCTCTGTAAGGTTCTTATCATGAATGAGTGTTAGACCTTATCAAAAGCTTTTTCTGCATCTATAGAGATGATCATGTGTTTCTTACTTTGGGCTCTGTTTATATGGTGGATTACATTTATTGATTTACATATGTTGAACCATCCCTGCATTCCTGGGATGAATCCCACTTGGTAGTGGTGTATAATCTTCTTGAGGATTTGCTGCATCCTCTTTGCTAATGTTTTATTGAGAATTATTCCATCTATGTTCATTAGGGAGATTGGCCTACAGTTCTCTTTTTTAGTTGGGTCTTTTGCAGGTTTTGGTACTAGATGCAATAATAAAATTCAGTTATGTAGCTGGATGCAAAGTCAACACTTAAAAATCAATAGAATTCCTGTACACACACAACAAACTCACTGAGAGAGATATAAGAGAAACCATAACCTTTATGGTAGCATCCAAAAAAATGAAAAACTTATGAATCAATCTAACAAAGGAAGTAAAAGATCTATTCAGTGAAAATTACAGTAATATGAAAAAAGAAACCAAAAAGGATCTCAGAAAATGGAAAGACATTCCTTGTTCATAGATAGGAAGAACATACATTGTGAAAATGGTCATTCTCCCAAAATTGTTATACAAATTTAATGCAATTCCAATCAAAGTACCACTAATATACCTCACAGATCTAGAGAAATCATTCCTAAAATTCATCTGGAAGCAGAAGGGACCTAGAATAGCAAAGGCAGTTCTAAGCAACAAAGGCAAGGCAGGAAGGATCACATCCCTAACTTGAAGTTATACTACAAACTTACTGTAATAAAATAAGCATGGTACTGGAAAAAAAACCTGAAGATCAATGGAATAGATTAGAAGATACAACTACAACTACAAACACACTCAGCCACCTTATCCATGACAAAGGGACCAAACATGTTTACTGAAGGAAATATAGCTTCTTTAAAAGTGATACTGGAAAAACTGGCTTTCCATATGCCAAAAATTAAAATTAGACCTATGCCTATCCTTGTGTACTAAACTGAACATGGATCAAAGAGGTAAACATTAAGACAGAAACACTAAATCTGCTGGATGACAAATAGGTAGAAATCTTGAAGTCATAGGGGTAGGCAGAGAAATCATGAACAAAAGTCAAACTGCATGGGAAACATTTCCCAGAATCAGTAACTAGGATCTTATTTTATAAAAGTTTTTGCATTTCAAAAGAAATCTCCCACAGCATGAATAGAATACCCACAAATTGGGAAAAAATCTTAGTGAACTATCCCTTAGAGAAAGGACTTCTGTCTATAACATATAAAGAATTAAAATAAATCAGACCCCTGAAATTCAAAGACCCAATCCAAAAATGGGTATCTGAGATGAATACACAGTTCTCAGCTGAAGAAATACAAATGGCAAATAAATACATGAAAAAATGGCCAAGTTCAAGAAAACCACCAACAACAAATGCTGGAGAGGCTGTCGAGGAAAAAGGAACTATTTTGCACTGTTGTTGGGAATGTAGACCGGTGCCACTGTGAAAATCAGTGTGGAGGTTCCTCAAAAAGATAAGATTTAAGGTCCCATTTGACCCAGCTATTCCACTTCTGGGCATAATCCCAGAAGAACTGAATACATCATATCTCAGGGCACCCATGTTTATAGCAGCACAATTTGTAATAGCTGTATCTTGGAAACAACCCAAATGCCGATCATTTGAGGAATGAATAAAAAATATGTAGTATTTTTGTACAATAGGGTGCTGCTCAGCTATAAAGAAGGATCATATAGAGGCTTTTCTAGGTAAATGGATACAACTAGAGACCATACTCATAAGTGAAATAAATCAAACTCACATGTGTAAATACCATATTGTCTCCCTAGTGTAAGAAATGATGAGTACATAAGATACAAAATCTTCAGTAAATATTGTGAAAGGGTAAGAAACTGATCAAAGGAGAAAAGATAACTCAGGGAAAAGGAGAAAAGAAGGAAGGGAAAAGAAAAAAGATATAAATGTGTACATATACATTTAAGATAGCTAAGATGACTGTACTACTAATTGTATTAGTTCTTGGAAAAAATAGTTAAAATTCATAGGATTAGACCAGTTTTGCACATTTGTATCTCATAATCCAAGAAACTCTTTTTAAGATAACTATGCAAATAACAACTCTAGTTATGTTCCTACAACCTTGTTTTGAAAGCCTATACTGTTATTCTTTTGGGCTCCTTGTTATTGTTATTTATTGTCTCTTTTGTTTTTCTCACACTTTGTTTTGTGTTGTTTTGTTTTGTTTTTTTCCTCTAATACAGAAAGCATAGGTGTACATGTATAAGCATGTACATACCAAGAACTTCTAAAGAATTTACAAGAATTGATTTTATTACGTGTGATGGTATGAACAGCTAGTTTGAAGAAAACAAGACATTATGGTAGCCATTGCTGATTTTTTAAATCTTGTTTTGAAGTCTAATAATGCTTTTATTCTTTGCCTTCATTAGTTTTAGTCTGTTTTCTATTATTTGATTCCAATACGTGTGAAGGTATGGACAGCTATTTTGAAGACAACAAGAGACATTATGGAAGCCATTGTTGATTTTCCTATTGTCTGGTTTTGAAGGCTGGTAATGCTTGCATTCTTTTGTTTTGATCAGTTTTATATTGTTTTGTTTTGTTGGAACTCACTATGTGTGAAGTTATGGACAACTATTTCAGGGAGAACAGGAAACATTGTGATAGTCACTACTGATTTCCTGTTGTCTTGTTTTGAAATCCTGTGTTGCTTGCATTGTTTTGTTCTGATCTGCTTTATTCTGGTTTGGTTTGTTTTGTTTTATTCTCTTACAAAAAAGAAATAAAAACAACACAGTTCCATATTGCTCCTCAGACCAAGAGACTTTAAAATACTCTAAAATGAAGCAAAGAAAAAATGTTCAGGAAATGGTTTCCTACTAGAAAGCAAAATGGGGCATCTCTTCTAGCAAAGCTCTTTTTATTTATGATCCCTAATTCAACTTCCTATAGATGGATGATTCTCCAGAGGGAACCAAATTCCTTAGTATTAATTTTCTTGAATGTAAAATTGTGACCATGTTCCTATAAATATTCCACATGTATAAGTTTCTGATGGTAAACATATGGTAACAAGAAGTCCTTTAAAGATAGATAATTTTAATCACAGTAGTAAAAATAAAAACAAACTATATATACTGGTGAAAAAAAGCTTCCATACACAAGTGAAGCCTTGCTTTCCCAGTTAAAATTTTGCTCATACTAGATTTTGAACAGATAACCCACAAGCCAATTGTAAAAGGAGAAATTTATTAAAGAAGTGGAGTGGCAACCTGGGGCCTGCTGAACACACACACATGCTTTTGACAATAAGGTGAGTGTCAGGGAGGTTTTTCTACTATTATCTTTACCATCAGAAGAATAATAAAATATTTCTCTTAATCTTCAATAAGCACAGCACACTACTTAGAGTATCAAAAGTAATAAGATAATTTCTGCTCCTTAGATTTATTCAATTGTTTATGTATTTTATTAGTTCATGTTTGTCATACATAATGTTCACATCTCTTGGATGAAGTTGATACATGTGCATAAAACATCTCAATTCCTTTCTTCATTTCTTTTCCCTTCCTTCTCTTCTCCTCCCTTCTTTTTAATCTCCTTCCCATTTGAGAAAGATCTATCTCCCTATTTGCTATTATCTATCTTTTATTATGCTTTTTATTTATAATTTGGGTTTTTCATATGAGAGAAATCATGAGATATTTAAGCACATATGTCTGGTTTATTTCATTGAATATTATGTTCTCAAGATGCATCCATGTTCCCACAAATGATTTGAGTTTATCTTTCTTTCTTTCTCTTTTTATGTAGTTCAGGCTGGTCTTGAACTTACTATGTAACCCAGATTGTCCTCAAACTCATGATGATCCTCCTGCCTCAGCCTCCCTAGTGCTGGGGTTACAGGTTCATGCCACCATGTTTAGCGTCAAGTTTATCTTTCTTTATGGCAGAGTAATATTTCATTGTGTGTAAATACCATAATTTTGAGGTTTGGGGGAGCACATGGGTGTGTGCGGCGGTGTCAGAGGTTCGGGTGAAGGTGCCGAGGAAGGTGCGCAGCACGGGAGCTGCACAGGCCGCGAGGGCCATGGCTGCGCCGACTCGGCAAAGTTCGATTATGAAGATGGTGGACTGGTAGGTAGCAGGAGAGAGTCCCTCTCTGAGAGAGGCAGCTCAAATGCCAGAATAAAACACCTTGGAGAGACCCAAACAGAGAGAGATGGACTCTCACAACCCACAAAGAAACTAAAGTGCAAAAAACCACTCCAATATGAGGTCCTGGGGCTACTATTAGTGAAGATAAGATCAGCGAGCACGGCACCCGCCTCGAGCCAGCTGAATTCCTGCCTGACCTGAACAAGTGATCCGCGCTGAAGCGACTGGCTTGAGCCGCCAGAGCACGGAGCTGAACAGCCCTGTGTGCAGCTCGCCCTGACTGGTCCTGCACGGGACCCACCCAGAAGCACCGTGAATTCCCATCGCAGCCGCGCTGAAGTCGGAGGTTGGGGAGCCCAGCAGTTCTCGGGGACACGGTGAGTGATGGGAATAAGACCCTCCCACGGGAAAGGGGAAACCAACTGGATGACATGTTGGATTTGGGCAGGACAGCCCTAACTCCATAAGGAAGTGGCTTCAGCTGGTTGCTCCCCTCGCTGAGCGGATTGGTGGAAACTGCTTGGACTAGGCCGTGCTCCTGGCAGGGACCCAGTGAATTGCTACAATATTACTTCCCTGAGATCAGTGCACACTGATGCAGTGAAGGCCTGCAAAGGTTGACTGGCTCAGAAGGGAGGAGCTAGCGCACACAGCCCATGGGTGAACTCTAATCTCTGATAACCTATTGAAGAGGGCTAAAGCTCCTAGCCTGCACCCTCTAGAGGAGCCTTAACCAACAAGAAAAGGATCTGGGAATTACACTGTACACTTGTATGGAAGGAACCAAAAACATGACGAAAGGGAGAAATAAAACACTCCCAGCCACCAACCCTGAGAACATTGATCCAGGAGAGGTAAATACAAAAGAGATTGAGGGCAGCAAAAATGCAACATCAAACAGCATTAGTGGACATAAAGAGATATCTTCAGGACCTCGTAAGCGGGACCAAAACTGAAATATTAATTCAAATTAAACAAGAGATAAGGTGATTAATAAAAGAAGGGCTGGGTACCTCTCAAGAAGACACAGATAGAAGAATGGAGGAACACAAATGGAGAGAAAAATTTAATGAAGAATTCAGAAAAAACCTAGAATTCATGAAGCAGATTCAAAGAGATTATCAGGAAACTAAAGAATCCATAGAAAGCTGGCAAAACTGCTTGAAGAAACCAAAGATAGACTATCAAAAATTGAACACAGGCTTGTAATGTGGGGTCATGAAAGGGAAGATCTCTTAAAAATAACAAGGGAGCAGGCAGTAAAGATACAAAGAGTGGAAGACGAAAGAGGATCTATAACTTAAGAATAAAGTATGTGAATGAAGAAGCAGGAATCAAATCAGAGGAATTACAAAGGCTATTCACAGAAATTATTAAGGAAAATTTCCCAAGCATAGAAAAAAGAAATGATATGCAGATGTATGAAGCATACAGAACTCCAGCCACCTACAACCCAAACAGAGCTACACCCAGACACATAATAA